>JAQQSK010014122.1:0-11239 GCA_028658325.1 Potorous gilbertii | reverse complement strand
TCACTTCAATCCTTTGCTATATATGGACCTTTATATACAACATTTCACATACCAATTGTATCAGTACATTTATAACTGATTATCTAATTATCTCCTTGTATTTTTTGACTAGCCTCCCTATATATTTTAGATGTTTTTCTACAACATAAGTTGTAACTACTGAATTTTTAAAACTATACAAGTCATTCTGAATTGTCTCAATATTCACAAGCATTTAATAGCTCAAAAATCTCATTTTTCTCTATATCTCCATGGCAATTATACAAGGCTGTGCACACAGTGAATGCTCAATAAATATTTGTTGAGTAATTGATTGAGGAGAGAATTACGAATCCTTACTGGTGATCTTTCAGCCAATTTTCAATTAGAATGCAAAATTTTGTAGTAAAACTAAATTAAATATAATCTTACAATGAGATTTTAAGACCCTTTATAAAATGTTTAACTGCTTTTAAAATCTATTTTTAAAAGCTATCAACTTGGATATCTGTCATTTTCATTTTCTTCATACCCTTATGTTTGATGACCTGATGAATTCTAGATTAGTTATTTCTAATAATGAGACACATTAAGGAAAAGAGAATAGATTTTAGGATTGAATCTCAAGTAAGTCAATATGGAAAGCAGCTTGGCAAAATGGATAGAGGACTAACCTTGGAAGGAAGGAAGTTTGAATGAAAGTCTTTACTCAGAAATAGTGACCCTGGGCTTGTTACTTCATGTCTCAGTAGTTAAGAAATTTTCTAAGATTAAGAGATGCAAAATAAGTGTCCACTATACTGAGATCATAGACTTCAAATAGATACAAAAAAGAAAAAAAAGAGAGACACCAATGGCCTTTTAAAAAGCTAAAGATGCTCTTATCTTAAAGTATTGCAACAGCAACTCTTTTAGGCTTTGTTGAAAATTCCCTGAGCCTCTTTATTTACTTACTTATTTAAATGTGTTCCACACTTAGAATTTATACCACACAATTTAAAGTTATCATGAATTCTTTAATATTTATTTTTCATGTCTTAATGTCTTCCCACTTTACTTATAGCTCTTCTATTAATGTTTATTTGTTTGTATTATGGTTTCACTTAAAGTATCCTACGTCAGTGGAAGTAACCCAAAATGCTTCGGAGAAATTGAGAGAACCTACCTAGAAATGAGAGATTTTGGTATATTGTGTCATGCTCTACAAGCATTGCAAACTTTCCATATGGTTGTTAGGGTATCTTTGAAGTTTATCATATTTCCTTGAAAACACACACTCATACTAGGCACATTTTAGACAGAGTTTTCTCTTGCATAGATAAATACAAAATTTCTGAGAGGTGGTGCCTTTGAAAGAGCAGTGAACTTGAAGTCTGGTGGTCTGGTACCATTTCTACATGGACGAATCAGTCATCTATTTAAGCTTATCATCTGCAAAATAGAGGTAATAATGCTTGTCTTAACTGTCTCGCCCTCTCCTTGAAGAAAAATACTTGACAAATTTGAGAATTATAAAATATCTTAGAATACTGAGAAGTTAAACTACTAGTCCATGGTCACCAAGCAATTTGTGTCAAAGGTAGGATTTGAATTTAGTTCTTTCTGACTTCAAGATCATCTCTATATCCATGAAGTCAGGCTGATTCTCTTAAGTATTAGGTAAGTGCTGAGTTTTGTTGTTGTTCAGTCATTTCAATCATGTCTGACTCTTTGCGACTCCATTTGGGGTTTTCTTGGCAAAGATACTGGAATGGTTTGCCATTTCCTTTTCCAGCCCACTTTACAGATAAGGAAACTGAAGCAAACAGGTTTAAGTGATTGACCCAGGGTCACAGAGCTAGTAAATGACTAAGAACACTTTTGAACTCAGGTAAAGGAGTCTTCCTAACTTTAGGCATAGCACTCTACTACTGTGCCACCTTGCAGCCAAGTGCTGTGTAAATGCTTTTAAAATTCATTTACTGACTCATTCAGAAAGATCAGAGTTCAAATGCATCCTCAAACATTTAATAGTTGTGTGATCCTGGTAATAATGCACCTATAAGGAGCAAATGAGATATTATTTTTAAAGCACTTAGCACAGTGCCCGGCACATAGTAGGCATTACATAAAGGCTTATTCCCTTCCTTCTTCAGTAATATGAGCTCATCACTTCAAACTCAATAATCAAATAAAGAACCACATACAGAACTGATATAATACATTGGTAGTAGTCACAAACAGAATTGGAAGCATCTTATGTCGCAGGAAAAATGTTTTACCTGAAGAACACATAAGAAGTTGGCATAACAAAAGGACACTATTCTTACTTTGATGTTCCATTATGACATGGAGAGGGCAATCAATTCTCAAAGATTATGTCAGTGGAACGCAAAATATAGGAAGTTTTATCCAGTTGGAAAGGTTTTGATTAGGGATTCAGTAATAGCCCATCATCTAAGGACTAGACTAGTCAAGTTCACACTCATTACTTTGGTTGGCTTCAAGTGATATAGTAGTTTTCATGAAGTAGTTTTAGTTTTCAGTTTTCAAAGATCATGTGCTGGGTTATAAAAAGATTGGCTGTGTTGACATGAAGGAAATGTTAAGTTCTTGAATCATCAAAATTATAAGTGTATTCTGAAAACACTCTAGTGAAAGGAACTTATTTTCACCTTCGAGCTCCATGTACCTAGCATATTTTCTCCGTGGTGGAGGTGGAGGAGATAGTTATTTGTTTTTAACTTACGGTTTTATTGGTGTTAATAACTCCAAATAAAGCAACTCCCACTACCAATACAAATTGGCAAACATTCAGCGACATAAAATGTTTTCTGGGAGCACTGTCCATAGTAACTTATATCATAGGCATGACTTCGACCTTTAGTTTTCCTCATTCAAAAACCCTCTCTTTGTTTACTAACCAGAGTGCTTGTCACTTGTCAGATAAAGGTGCTTAGTAAATATTTGCTTAACTAAATTACTTTAAATTCATCTGTAGTTGTTCAATGTAGACTTTTCATTTTGTGAATGAAAATTGTCTGAATTTGAAAAATTCATTTGACTATATTTTAGCTTTATAAAAATCCAAAATATGCATGTAATCAATCAAGAATAAGCTTTTATTAACTGCTTACAATGTGCCAATCATTGTCCTAGAAAGAAAACATTTTAAAAAAAAGTAGTTGTCCTCAAAGATTTTGTGTTCTAAAGAGGGAAGCAACCAGTATATAAATAAGTGTATCCAAGACATACAAAAGAGAGAGTAGGTAAGAGGGGAGAGAACTAGCATGTTGCAGTGCTGCGCCTCTTGAAGAAAGTGTTGCTTGAGTTGACTTTTGATACAAGCCAGAGATTCTGGAGGGAAGGGAGGGAGAGAGATCATTGTAGAGAAAAACACAGCTAGCGCAAAGAAGGAAAATGCAGTAACGTTTGTGAGGAACCACAAGATAGCCAATGTGACTAGATTGTAATGTGGAAGAGACTAATGTGTAAGGAGATTCAAAAGGTAAGAAGTGGCTGGTTGTGGAGAACTTTAAATGTAAAACATAAGGGTTTACATATGATCTTTGTGGTCAGGAATGAAGCCTTTAAAGTTTACTCAAAAGAGAAGTGACAGGGTCAGATCTGTGCTTTAGGAAAACCACTTTGGTTGCTATGTGGAGGATTAATTAGAATAAGGAGAGGCTTGAGTCAGGGAATCTAATTAGAAGGCTCACCTCTAAAAGTCTTAACCTACTTTTTCTTCCATTTCTCCTGTCATATACTCTATTTGTTAGAAAAATTAGATTATTCATTGTTCTCTATTGCCTTTTCACCTACTGGCTATGGTTTTCCCTGAGCTATATGCTTTACCTGGAAAGGTCCTTCCTCTTTCCTTCAGAAGACATTAAGTATTAACTTCAGTGCTTAACTTGTCTGTCACTTCTGCCTTGTCTTCCTTGATCTTTGAAGCAGAAGTTGCAGGCAGCTAGAGTAGTACCATGGACAGGGTCAGGAAAACCTGAGTTCAAGTTTGGCCCCAGATACTTACTATGTGACTCTTGGCAAACAACTTAACTCATGTTTCCCTCACTTTCCCTAACTGTAAAATAAGGCTAGTAACAGCACCTACCTCACAGAGTTGTGAGGTTCAGAGGAGGCAATATCTGCAATGCACTTAGTGCAGTTCCTGGAACAGAGTAAGCACTATACAAATGTTAGTTGTTGCCGCTATAATAATAATTACTTTCGCTATTATTAATGTGTTTATCACAGTGCCTAGGTCATAGTGGGCACCCTATACATGCTAATTCTTTTCCCCATGCCTAATTACGCCTTCCCCTGTAACTTTACCACCATCATCAAATATAACATTCATGACTTTTAAAGCCCTTCACAAGCTGGCTACTTCCTGTCTTTCCACTTTTATTTCACATCCCTCTCCTCCATATACTCTGTGACCTAGGTATACTGACCTCCTTGCTGTTCCTTGCACAGGACGTTCCACAAGGACACACAAGTCTTTTTACTGGCTTTCCTCTCCCCCACCCCATGCAAATAGGCAGAATACCTCATTCTTTTGGACTTCTCCAGAGAGAAAAGAAGGGAAATAATTAGAGAAACTGGAAGTGGGTTGACCTCAAAATGGATTGTTGGATAACTATTGAAAGAATCACATAAATTTTTGATATTTATTCCTTGTTAAATGTCTTTGAGTTCTTTGTACTTTTTTCACATTTTAAAATTTACTAGGCCTAATTGTAAAACAAAAATAACTTTTTCCATAAAAATCAAAAGATTTTCTTCTCTCAAATTTTTTTAAGCATTTCTGGGATTTTCTTCCATATTTAGATTTTTTTTAATTATCAACATTTTCCCCTTTTATTTCTGCCTTATTAAGGATGATTAGGATACTTCGAAACACTAACTCATTAAAGGGAGAAGATTATCACTTTGCTCATAAAAGATCAGAGAGCAGAAAACTGATCATTAGTCCTTCCTTTGATTCTTATGACATATGACTTGGCAAACCATAATAGAAAAATTATTAACATCATCATCATCATTATATTAATCTATTATCAAGCAGTACACACATTGTAAGTGTGAGGGAGAAGGGAATGGAGGGAGAGAATTTGGAACTTAATTTTTTAAAATGAATGTTAAAAATTTTTCTTAATATGATTGAGAAATGTTTCATGAAAGAAAAATACAAACAAATAAATGGATAAACAGAACATAAATTGGCTCCTTAGGAAGCTTTATTCTTAATGGAACCATACATCTCTCATCACAGTACACCATCAATCACACAGATGCCATAGGAATCTTCTTTTTATATAGGTAAATATAAAATCTTAGAGGCAGTTAGGTGGCTCATTGGATAAAACAATGGGCCTAGAACTCAGGAACACCTGAGTTCTAATGTGACCTCAAATACTCACTAGTTTTGTGACTCACCTTGGACAAGTAATTTAACTTCTGCTTGCTTAATCCACTGGAGAAGAAAATGGCAAACCACTCCATATCTTTGGCAAGAAAACCTCATGGGGATCATTAAGAAGCAAACATAACTAAATGACTGAACAACAAAAAAGATCTTATCTCTCTACTCAAAATCCCAGAGTATTTTCCTGGAACCTACTAGCTAGATTCCAAGTGTCTTATGTAGGCATGCAAAATCCTGAAAAATTTGGCACTTACTTATTCATATTACACTCTTTCCCCATCTTATGCTTGCCCCCCATCACGCATTCCGATCCAACCAAAAACTTCTCATTGTTTCTTAAACATAAGCTGCCTTTAACCTTTAGTATATTCCTTTTCCTCCTTCTGAAATGATCTTCCCCATTTCTATTTCCTGAAATCCAACTCATGCTTCAAGATCCAGTTCATACATCTCCTGTCCCACAAAGCATTTTATATTCTCCTCAATTAGCAACAGTCTTTTCTTTTTCAGACCTCATGCCATAGTAATCACAAAAATAGTTGATATTTATGTGGTGCTTTGTTTCCCCAAATTACTATACATATTTTTATCCTCATAACAATGTTGTGAGATCGGTGCTAGAGATATTATCTGTTTCATTATTATTACATGAAACCTGAGGCTCACAGAGTTTAAGTAACTTGTCCAGAGTCACAAAGCTAGTATGCTTAAGAGTATTTGAACTAAGTTTTTCTGACTCCATAACTCCATCCATCCCAGCATGCTCTACCTCTTTGTCTTCTTATTATGCTCAACTTTGTTTTGTAAGTATTAGTCTTTCTCTAGATCTCCTTCTTTATCTGGAATATAAATAAACACACACATTCATTGTGTTGAATTTGAATTGTGGATATGTGAAATAGGTGAACAAATATTGGATTTGGAGTCAGAAGAGATCTTGACTGAAGTCTTAAGTCTACTATCTTTGCCATTTCACTCTCTCTTCTGCAAAAATAGGTGCGGGGGAACCATTCATTTCATAAGATTATTTTGAGAATCAAACAAAATAAAGTACTGTTTAAACATAAAAGAACTATACTCAAGAAATCATAATAGCTTATGTTCATGTAGAAATAATATAATTAAGAATCCTCCCTAACACATTCATTTTTCATGAGGGAGCTCCCTGCCCCGCTCTGTCTCCAAAAGAACAAACCAATCCAAAACAAAACCCAGTAAGGCACAAGACTGAATCTGCTTCTTTCCTGAAGAGAGAGCTCATGAACTGTCAGGAGAGACACAAGTTACATGGGGACCTGAAGAGAAGCCACCATATCAATGTGACCATATAAATGGGGAAAAAATGTTACCAAATGGAAGTGAGATAGTAAGAGAGAAATAGAGAGAATGAGGGAATCCTTCAGCATTGTAGGATTGGAGAATAGGGTCAGCAATGCAACAGACCCATAGGCTATATATCATACAGAATGTGGAGAGACAGAGCCTAGATGAGAACAACAAGCAAGGAACATAGGGTCTTATTGAAAAAGGAAAGCAAGGGAGATGGAGTCTTGATGAGGATAATTACAACACGGAGAATGGATAGGGGAAGATAGGGAGAAAACCAACATTAGGGAACCATAGGTGTAGAGGAGAAACCTTGGGTCTTGTACTTTGATAATACAGTGAATTTTGTGACTTGTATAGGTCCAGAAAGAAAAAATAAAATCTTTAATGGATCTAAGTTCAAATTTGGAAGTTCGGATCCACCAAAGGGAAATGATCCTGAATCCCAAAGCACAAAGAATACCATCAAAAATTGAAAGGACCCTGAAATTCCCTGTGAGGGAATAAAGAGTTTTCTTATCTGTCTTCCTGTGTGATATAGTAGATAGAGCACTGGTCCTATAATTAGGAAGACTGTAGTTCAAATCCAGCATCAGATTCCTACTAGTCATGTGACTCTGCACAGCTCACTGAAATGCTTTCTGCTTCAGTTTTCTCTGAAAAATGGGTTGATAATTATAGCATCCATTTGTCAGGGTTATTGTGAGGATGAAATGAGATATTTGTAAAGCACTTAGCACAGTAGCTAGCACATAGTAGGCACAACTAAGGCTTGCTTCTCTGTTTCCTCTGTCTTTGAGTCTAATCACATACACACATAATGTAGGCATGCATGTGTACATGTATGTGTATAGGCATATTTGCATGTATATATGTGCACATATTTTTATATTGTGTATGCATATGTATATATAAATATATTGTATTCACATATGTACTACATTTACTGTAATATTTTAAAAAATTCTGCATCAAATGTCTTGTTAGTCTGAATGCCGTCAGAGAACTGACAGTCCTTTTGGAGAGAGCAAATAAAGCCAGAAACTGATATTTCAAGGCTTTCCCTCAGTAGGGGCATTGACCAGAGGATGTCTTTAAGGGACTCATAAAAATTGTACTTCTCTCCATTGTGTCAGAAGCTGGAGCCTAAATGATAAGCAGTTTATATTTTCAATGAGTGACTATACAAGAAAAGGTTCCAGGGAAAAAAAAGGCTCAGAGCCCAACAATATTATTTCTGGCCCCTCACTGTAATCCTGCTTTTTGAACTAGCTTCCTATAATGATGATACCACTCAAAATCAGCCAGAATTCCTCTCTGTGAACTGTAATCACACTATGAAAACTGAGCAGATGCATATTCAAATAAATCACCATGAAGCATTTTCTGAATATAAGTGCTAAATAAAATGGAAATATGAATGCTATTTTCTTGACAAATCTTTGCTCTGCTATGCTCTGGACACTAATGGAGTCTCTTTCTCCCTCTTTACATCAGTCTTACAGTACCAGAGGGAAGAATGTGAAGAGTTTGTACTGTGTGACATTCACTTTTTTAATCATTTCTACTTCATGACAGAATAAAGATACTCAAGGCAGTGTACTTCTGCAGATTACTCTGTTTGAGAGACTCTGAATTCAATCACCTTTCAGTGCCATGCCTTACAAAATCTAAAAGTGCCCAATACTCCTCCAGACGCACGAACTTCCTGTCCTGTCTTATTGCCTGATCATTCCTTATTTTGGCTGTTCTTGTTATATCTCTTCAAGTACTTACCTGGAAAGGGGATAGACAACATTTCTATATCAAGAAAGCACCTAAAAGCCTTTCATAGATCTATTTTTCAACTTAACCTTTTTTAACAGTTTTTTCTTCTCTTCAGTGCCATGGCAAAAAATAGGATTTTACTTCCTCCTTCCTTTATGGCTACCATCAAAATCTTAACAGAGTCCTACTATTAACTGGCATAATAATCCTCTAGGTCCATACTTCCAAGGATTTTTCTGGCCAACAAAGGTTACTATTTGCTTGTGAGGGAATGAATTGAAAGAGACCCAAAGGTGAAAAACCAGTCCTATTATGATGGCTAACAGTAGACACAGCAACACTGGGAAAATTCACAAGGTCTTTCACATACAAGCTTGCTTCCCAAAGCTTTTTAGAAAAGGATAGAGTGAATGACAGTAGAGATCACATTACCATTTAGAAGAGGGAAGTGAGTCACATAATACAAGGGGAATAAAGGAAGGCAAAAGATAAGTTGTAGTTGAATCTTTTTTATACAATGGCAGGGGTATTGGAATTTAATGATTGTGGCAGTTCAGTTAAAACCAGGCAGAAGGTTGCCCATAATAATGGATATTTGAGTATTACTGTCAAGATATGGGTTTTCATGGAAACCAAAAGATGTCTTTTTTGAGAGAGAGAATTTGGAGAAAAGATGAAAATAAAGAGATAGTTAGCAAGTAAGCAAGGTCCCAAAGCAAAGGGCTGAACTTTGCAACAGTAAGATATCTCTGGACACAAAGTTAAAAAGATTGCTTAAAGCAAAAAGAAAAAAAAACTCCAGAGGAAAAGAAAACCCTAAGAAGAAGGGAAGATGTTACGCTGAGACTATTTACCGATAAGAAACAGTAAAAGAGTAGAAAGCTTGCCAGATAAAAGGAGCTAAGAAAGACAGTCAGTCCTCTACAGTCTTCTCACAGATTCAAAGCTCATCCTGGCTCTGTGGCTTCCCAGGAGAATGAAAGGAAAAATCTAAGAATAGAAAGATAAACGTCCATTCTCATTTTAAGCAATTTTTTAAAAAAATTGTTATAATGGTTGTAAATCTTGATCTGTCCAATACGAACCGAGTGAAACAACTTGAATAATTCATTGAAACTAATATACTAACACATAAAAACATCCCTGAAATTCTGTGATAAGTAGAAAACAAAATGATGGGTGCCAATTATGAAACACTCTAATGTTTCCAAGGCAAAAAGGTAGCACGGTAACAAGTGTTTGTTAAATGCTTACTTAAACACTAACTTTGGTGGACTTCATTCAAATTAGGAAGTTAGGGCCCACCAAAGGGGAGTGATGCTGAACCCCAAGACATAGAGAATACTATTAAAAATTGAAAGGACTACATAATTCCCTGTAAAAAAAGGTAAAGTTTCCTTAATTGTTTTCCTGTGTGATATGATAGATAGAGCACTGACCCTGTAGTCAGGAAGACAATTGACAAGGTTCATGACATATATTATCTCATTTGAGTTTTACAACAATCCTATGAGCTATATATTTAGCGAAATTATTTTTATTATTAAGCTCTACTTTTAAGGAAGGAAATTGATACTCAGAGATGCTAAGTGACTTGGGATGGATCACACGCCAAATAAGACAGGACTCTTTCTGATTCTTAATTCAGCACTATTTCCACCATATACCCATCAAAAAAGGCCTTAACTGTGCCATTTAAAATCACTGCAATCATATTCTTTCAGTGTTAGGATAGCCTATATCATAAGGAGCTTGAAACTTGTTTCAGAAATTAAGATGAGGCTCCTTTGGTATTGTCAAAGAAAAATAATGGACTATTGTCTGATATTCTTTCAAGTAGCACTTGATTTTCATTATTCAATTCACTTCAAATCAATAAATTATTATTGGGTACCCACTATGTGCCAGGCACTGCGGATATAAAGAGAGCAAAAAGAGTCTCTGTCCTCAAGGAGCTTACAATTTAATGGGGGAGACAACATGCAAATATAAACAAAACAAGCTATGGTAAGGATAAATAGGAAATAATTAATAGAGGGAAGGCACTGGAATTAGGAGGAACTGGGGAAAGTTTCCTATAGGTGGCGAGATTTTTGTTGGAACTTAAAGAAAGTCAGGAAGGTCACTAGTTGGAGTGGAGGAGGGAAAGCATTCCAGGCATGGCAGGCAATCAGAGAGAATGTGTGGAAAGTGTAAAGAAAACAGATAGTTACCATAAGAATCACTAAGTGATTAAAGATTTTTGCATAAATTTCAGAATCTAAAAAGAAAATAAAAAGTATGTCCAACATAAAGTGTAAACTCTTTTAGGGTAAGGTCTGCTTCATCTTTGTTTTCATGTTCCCAGAACCTAGCATTGTGCTTGGCACATAGATGTTTCATGAGTGCTTGTTCATTTTAATTAAATTGAACATTCTAATTATTAAAACTTTGTAATTTGTGTAGTTTACATGATAGTCATGTATAGTGAATAGATGGCCTCTGAAGCACATTAGATATCACATCACGGGTAAGTCACTGAACATCTCAGGGCTCCAGATAATCGTACAAGATTCTAAGTGACATTTGCATTGCCAATCTGGAGAGGGCAGAATGAGTCTCCACACTGGGAATTTTCTATATTAATGAAACCCTAGGTTTGATGTGTATGTTTGTATACAGAGACACACTTATACACAAAAAGATAGTACTTTGTTTCTCTGCAATTAGAATCTTTAAGCAAACACATTCCCCTTGAGCATGAGTCATAAAAAAAAA
>JAQQSK010014121.1:0-11240 GCA_028658325.1 Potorous gilbertii | reverse complement strand
TAGTTTCCTGTTCTGGCATTATATGATTTCACTGATGTTTTTCCCATGTTTCCTAATATCCAGAATTCTTTAACAGAATGAATTTTCACATCAAATCAAGTCAAATTTATAACCTGACATAGTCAATTTTTGAGACCTCAGAGAATTGTCTGTGTCTTTCTGGGTTCAGCATCAGTTTTCTTGATTATGGAAAGTGAAAAATAGAAGTAAGAATTAATGGTGCTGTCCCTAAGTGAAATAATGCGTCTTTACCAAGTAAAAGGATTTGCTGTACCATCTTGTCAAAGAAGGTCATAAAGGTGTTATTTTAAAATATCAAGTAATACTCCGTGTCAAATTTGTGTATGTGGAAGTGAGAGTAATGGCAAATGCCAGAAAAATATTAACAAATATTACTGCTAGAGAAAAATAATATTTGTCCATTAACTCAAGGATGTATAAACAAGCATAGATAGATAGATAGATAGATAGATAGATAGATAGATAGATGAATTTATTTAGTTAAGAATAATTGAAAGACCTTAGGAGATATTGAATGAAATTCGGATGCCAGTTCTTACTAGATATTTTACCATAAACACATCATTTGAACTATATAAGCCTTGTTTCTCTCTTCTACACAATGGGGATAATAATGTTTGCATTATGTGCCTCATAGAGTTTTTGTGAGAAAACTTTAAAGCATTACAGAAAGATGAATTTACATGGTCACTGATGGACATTTACACTTTAAACCTTCATGATCTAAAACACATAATAAAGAAGTTCAAGAGTCTAAGCAATCCCAATAAGAGGTTTGATGTTCTAAGGAATGAACAGACTGTACCAGCTAAAAAGAAAGAGGAAGAAATGACAAGAGTTAAAAATGAAACAGGAAAGATAATAGATAAAGGAGCAGGATAAAACAAGAAAAGGAGAAAGGAGAAAAAAGAAAAGAAAAAAGGAAATAACACTCTAAAGAGGAAATAAAAGACATAATTGTTGAATCTTGCCAATAACTAATTAAATCGAACTTTGGTAAAATTCTAGTATACTATTGAAAATATCTGAGTATGAAAAGTTGCTATTACTTTCCACATTAGCTTTGTCAATTTACAGCTAGTTAGAAGGATTGAGATTATTGGCAGATTGACAAATGGGCATATTTGTTTGTCTGAAAGAGAGAGAGAGAGAGTGGGAGAGAGAGAGATTTTTGTACATATGAACACTAATTGAATATGTGCCGGTGTGGAAGACAACTAAGTGAGAACTCAGTTACTCTCGTGTTGTTCTAGCAATTAGATTTTATCTCAATTTGGATAAAAAAACTCTGGAGAACATTAATCAAACTCATTCTCTCCAACTCTCTGGAAGAACCTTTTCAACCAAAAGCATTCTGTACCTGCTCTTTCTTAAATATTAACCATATGTAGAATTTCAAATAATTATATCTTAGAAAAATTCTGAAAGGTGTATAAAAACGAGAAGTCATCCTGATTAATCACATAAACGTTTTTATACTCCCATGACAATGGATTTTAACATGCAAACGTTGCAAGTAAATGAAGAGCTAAATTAATTTATGTTACAATGATCTGGTTCCAGCTGTTCAGGAAGGAAAAAGTCATGAGAACTTGAATGAGAAGAATCAGAAAAGATATCCTTAATCTCATTTAAAACAAAAGGAGTACCCTTTTATTATGCAGAAAACATTATGAAATTTATGAAGGTCTCAGGAGTTCTCCAGATGCCCACATCCCCAGCAGCGTGGGTTGCCTTTCCCTATTGGCAATTTTTGGCTCCACCACTAAAGAGCTAGGGAGGCCCTTTCTCAAACCTGGAAAGGATATACATACTCAAGGAGAACAAAAGGTAGAGAGCAGAATCATGGCTTTTGGTGGAATTGAAATGAAATAATCCACCCCCTTGATTTTGCAGAAGAGAAAACTGAGGCCTCAATGCAGCAAGTAATTTGATCATAATCAAAAAAATATGAACCACAAAACAGGCCGGAATCCAAGTCCTCGAATTTCATCCTAATGTTTTTTGACTACACCACACTGTCTATCTTTTCAATCATATGCCTAGAATGAATTTAAGGAAGAGCACTTTCCTTACCATGGGGAATAGATATGATCCTGTTGGTCGAACCTTATTGATAGGTGTTCAGAATCCCCTAGAATTAAAACCAAACAGAAATGTCCTAGAACATCTCTCATGAAAAATTGTCCATTTATCCTATCTCCAAAGTATCATAGTTCAAGTACTGGAGAGGATCATCTTTTAGAGCTGAGAAAACTGAGGTTGCTACTTGTCTATGGTCACTCATCTAGCAAATACCTAATTTGAAATTTGAACTCAGGTCTTCTGAACTTTCAGTCCTCTGCCTTATCCGTTACACCAAGCCCCCTCTCTGGGTCGGGCAACTTTGCACTTTTCATTACTCATCATTATCACTGCTATCATTATTTACATTCATATAAGTACTTCCTCTATAGCAAGTATTATTGCTCCCATTTTAGAAATAATTAAACGGATGCTGAGAAAGGTTAAGTGATTTCTACTATTCTCTCCATTTCTTCCACTCTCACAACAGCATATACTCAATTTAATGAAGGTTTTCTTTTCATAATTTAGGTGTAAGATACTCTCTATGGAGTAATAAGGCATGGGTTTGAAACCTAGTTATTCTTTGGAGTTTGGAAAGTCATTCAACTTCTGTGAGCATCAATTTTCCTCATCAGTAAAATGAGAGGATTGGCTATAAATCTGTTATCGTTAGGTCATTTCTACTTAATTATCCCCAAATCATTCATCCTCCAGAAATATGGATCAGTCTCCAATCTTTAAAATCTGTAATTCATATTGACTTAAAGTTAACTGATTAATTTAGCAATGCCTATTTCCTATTTGGAGCTGGAGATTCTCTTCCCCTTTAACCGACAATGGGACTTGATTCTATATAGGTGATCCAAAGTTTGAGTGGGTCTAGTGATAATCAAACATTAGACTTGGGCTGCTTGATTCCCAGAATAAAACTGGAAGTTGAGAGTGATAAAGGAGATAGGAGAGCAAAGAGTACACTAGTTCAACAAAGATGAAAGTTTTATATAACAACTCATTGCATCACAACTCTGAGTCATAATGAAATAGAGTAATTGAATAAGTGTGACAGAATTAAAGGAAAGGTTATAATGTAGAGGGCAACATAAAAAAGAAAGTGAGAGAATGATACATAAAGACAAAAAGGCATTGAGAGGAAAGGAAGGACAAAAGACAGCAAAGTAATGTAGAGCAAAGATAGACCATAAAAATCTCTCTCTCTCATGGACCTGTTGTGTTACAGGGCTTGAGGCAAAAGCATCTTCATAATTTGGAAAGACTCAGGGACCTTAACCTTTCTCCTTGCATTGGGAAAACCTCCAAAGGAAAAAAAATTATATAAATGTCTTTCTCAGTAGGAATGAAGTTATTTAATTGCTCTGGATGTTAGTGACCCATTGATGTTGCTGAAATATCTGCTCCCCAGTCCATCATTGGTTTCCCCTGGTAATCATGTCTTGGAGTCATACTGGTTTTCCCCAGCAGAAAAATTTTAGAAAGGTTGCCTGGTGTTGTAACAAAGGGAGCCAGAGAAAATGAAAAGTGTCTCATGCCCCCTAAATTATCAAGTGCTTTATGTGAAATAGCCCCATAGGAGTGAATAATTATCTAGAGTGGTGCTGTGTGGTGTGAATATGTTGAGAAAGAGAGAGAATAGTCACAGAATGAGCAGGTGTATCTTCCCTGGGGAAGAAGGTAGATGATGGGAAGAAAGGACCACACTTTAAAGGTCCGGGTCTTAATGCCCAAAAAAAGAAAAAGATAAACTAGTAAACTGTCCTTCTGTGAGTCTCTGGCTAAACTACATCTTCTAACTTGAAATGATGTTTAATAGAAGTGGGAGAGTCTCTAGATTCCCAGATGGTACAGTAGAAAGAGTACTGTATTTAATTAAAATTAGAGAACCTGGGATCAAGTCATGACTCTGTCACTTACAATCTCTATGACCTTGAAAAGTTTAATTTCACCTCTCTGCCAGTGAGTCTTACTATGTGTCAAGCACTATGCTAAGTGCTAGGAATACAAATCAGAAGCAGAACACATGCTATCTTCAAGGAAACTACATTGTAATGGAAGATGACAACACATCAGAAGAAACTGAAAAAGGAATTGGAGCAGGAGGTGGGAGGAACAAATGTACCAGCGCCAGAGCATGGTAGAGAAAGTTCAGAATGCAACCTAGTTGACCTAAGCATTCTTTCTAAGTGGAGAAGCCATTGAATCAGAAAGTTTTCCTAATGTGAGTTTTCACTTTCAATATGAGGTAGTTAGGGTACATGGCGTGTATTTTTCTCCTATGAATCTGGGATGCTGATAACTTGGGATCTGTATTTTTCCCATTGTAGCTAATGAAAAAGGAAAAGTATGATCCGACAGTTGGGGCATATTGCAAGTATTCAATGCTTTGGATCGCATTTTTGGTGGCAGAAGCCCTTAGATAATAGTCTATAGAAAGTAATGGATCTTAAAGGAGAAGATGCCCAAAGGTTTCCAAACTCGATGGAGACTTATCTGTGAATGTCATATGATTAGGGACAAGTATGAAACATAGAGAAATGACTGTTGCATATAATATGTCTGAGTGGAAGAGAGTACAGTGGGAGTCTCTAGCAACATATGAGAATATTCAAAGGGAATTTTATTTGCTACTTGATGATGAGGAGAGAGAATGTAAAAATTAACATTTCAGTCATGTCCAACTCTTTGTGACCCCATTTGGGGTTTCCTTTGCAAGGAAACTAGAGAGGTTTCCCATTGCCTACTCCAGTTCATTTTACCAATGAAGTAACTGAGGCAAACAGGTTTAAATGACTTGCAACTAGTCGTTCAACCAATAAGTATCTGAGACCAGAAGAGGAGTCTTCCGGATGCCAAGTCTAGCACTCTGTGCACTGTACCACTTAGCTACCCCTAAGTATCATAGTAAAAACCCTCCAATTTGTCCTATCAGAGAATGAATCCACCTGTTCAATTTGTCTGCTTACTCCTTGGTCCAATCCTTCCCTTCCTTTGACTAAGCATCAGTCTTCAAATAAGGGCTTCTGCTACCAGGAAATATAAATTTATGTAAAATATAAATAATATAAAGAGTTTAACGCTTGCAATAAACCCCAATTGATAAATCATACTTTTGTTTTTTTCATTCTTAACAATGAGACCCCATTATTAACATAGACCCTACACCTTCAGGCATTCCAGAATTACTGATTAGATCTAGATGCCATCTGCTCCAACTAGCTCATTTCATAGATGAGAAACCCCATTGGAAATATTTTCTGACTGGATGGCTTCTCTCACAATCTATTGATATCACCAGGATACCATTAAAGTGCATAAGATGCCCACCAGTTATCATTCCCTCTTATCAGATAAGCAGTCCATCATTTTTGTTCATGTATTATTTTAATGTGCCTTTCCACATGCACATCCTAGTCTTGTATATTCATATGTTTGTACTTTTCCACCTTTGTTACAAATGTATGTTCACTCTTTCCACTATTGGAGGGAACAATATTTTCGACAGGGAACCTGACATTTGGGGAGAAAATGTTTTATTGCTACTTTTCTTACTATTTCATTTCATTAGATGTTTGTTTATAACTAATTGTGTCCTCGGGCTAAGCCTTTAAGAGGGAATAAACAAATTGTGTTCCAAGGGATGAAGATCAACAGAGTATCTTAAAATTCAGAAAGATGTCTAACAGGGTACCTGCCCTGCCATTGAGATCAGTCCTTTAGTCAATAGTTCTTTATTAAGTACCTTTAAGTAACTACTATGTGCCAAGTACTGTGCAAACCTCAAGGGATACAAATAAAAACACAAGATAGTTCCTTCTCTCAAGGAGATTTCAAACTAATGAGGGAGGCAGGATACAAACAACCACGTACAAACAGGACAGATTATAAATAATCAGGAAAGTCTTCTCATTGAAGGTAGGGTTTTAGGTGGGATTTGGAAGAAGGCAGAGAAATCAGGAAAGGCAAGGGACAGTGATGAGAAAGGGGATTATTCCAGGGATGGGGAAATGCCTGGAGTCCAAAAATGGGATGTCTTGTGTGAAGGAGTCAGTAACACTGGATCAAAGAACATGGGAAGGAGGAGTGGAAAGGAATGATTATGAAGATTTTTTACTCTTATCCCTTCCCCAGAAAAAGGGTACTAGGGAGCCACCAAAGTTTACTGAAAAGGAAGATAACATGGTCAAATCTGAATTTTAAGAAAATTAACTTGACAGTTGACTGGAGGGTGGACTGGGGTGGAGAAAGATTTGAGACAGAAAGATCAACTATCAAGATATCCCAACATTATATGTGTGATATGATGAGGGCCTGCACCAGGGTAGGAGAAAAGGGGTCATATATAAGAGATTTCACAAAGATAAAACTGATAGAACTCAGAAACAAACTGGACATAGGAAGAGAAGAAAGTAAGTTAACATGGATGACACTAAACCTATGGCCCTGGGTAAGAGAGAATATGGTGTTTCCCTCGACAGTAATGAGGAAGTTCAGAGAGGTCAGGTAATCTTCAGCACTATATTATCTGGAGCACTAATTACTACTCTACTGAATATTTACAGAATAGATATTTAGGTCAAACTGTAGAAAAATAATGGATATTACTTGGGAGTATGTTCAGCAACATTTAAGGATTTTCATGCAATCAGCATTATGTTATCAGCAAACAACAGAATTTATAGCACCTTACCATCTATAACAGGGCTTCTTAATTCATTTATGTAATGGACATGGACCTCTTTTGAAGTTTTGGTGAAAACTATGGAACCTTTCTTAGAATAAAATGGATGGAATTCTGAAGGAAATCAATTTTCCTGAAATATTTATGATGTCAAAATATCTGTTTTGCCAAAGTCAGTTATATCAAAATATTTTTAAACAGTTTCATGTACCTCAAGTTAAGAACTCTTTTTCTATAAGGAATAACTCCTTGGGATTCTCTACTGGGAAATCTCATCTATGAATATGGCCAACTTTTGTAAACATGATGTTAATGATCAAAGGCTCATCAAGCAAGGTTACCTCAGTTGTTATTATCTTTCAAGGAATGTTACATAATTTTGATATATACACGGGAAACAATTCACTAGGGAAGAGCTTCTGACAAAATATTTTGTTTAATTGAATTAAATTATTTTTTCATCAACAAATGATGAGTGCAATGTAATTTTGCATTCTCTGCCTCTTTTAGATAGTGTCATGAGAGCAACAAAGAGGACGTTAGACAGATTTCAGGAGGTAGTGGAAGATTTGGCCTTGCATGCTATGACCCACGGAGTCACAAAGAGTAGGACATGACTGAACAACTGAACACCAACAAACAAAATGTCTTCTAGTCAGTTTCTGTGATCACAGAAAATGAAACTACTGAGGAACAATGCTTGTAAAAGCCTACCCATACTTTTCTACTTCCCTGATTAAGCACAATCCTCTCTGTGTATAATTATTCTCATAAACATTTTATGCAAATGAAGTTGGCCTAAGAGTGCAATTGATATTCTTGGTTATTTTTTTAAAAAATAATAGATACAAGAGTTTCCCTCACACTTTGATATATTTATGTATGTCAGATTCCCAAACAATTTAATTCTCAATGCCCTAAAAATTGCCCAGATCTAGCACAAAATTTTTTTATACATTTATTTTGATGCAGCTGCTTTACCCACTGTTGTTACCATCAGTACCATTCTATTTTCTCAAGAAACAAATTTATGACTATCTCACTAGAATCTAAATATGGATCCAACATCTTTTATAGGAAAAATAATGCATTGTAAAAAAAATCTTTGCATATTTTTTTCAATATTGTCCAATCTTGTAGATATCTTTCCAGTTTTTCCATAAGTACCTTCAGGGCTTTATTTATTGAATCTCTTGTTGAGATTGCTTTTAATTTATGGTGTTGGGCCTTTTTGGTCCACAGATTCTTAAGATTTTATGAAATTATATTGTTCCAATTTCTGACTTTCCTCTCCATATGATTTTACATGAGGGTTTCTATTCTTTTGTTCTCATAATGGCAATTGATGTACATTGGTTAAACTTGCACATGAAATTGTAGTAATTAACGTCAATGTCCTTCCTGCCATTCATTTCTCATTTCTGGTCATTCATTTCCCATGTTTGCCTTTCAGAAAACTGAAAAACTCTCTCATTGATGACCAAGTTTCCTATGAAAGTGAAGGCCTATATTTTCAATACTCACATTTTACCATTGTTGCTATACAGCAATAAGCAATGGAAGATCATTGTCTTTGAAGAAATACATATGAATGTCACAGAAAAGAAAGATACAATAGCATTGTGAGTGTGAAGAAACTGTAGTATATTCCAAATTAGGAACTCAAAGAAGAATGGGTATTAGGGAAGTCTTCAAGGAATCAGGAAAAGGAGAATTAGGTTGTCCATGTTGAAAGGGCAAGGAATAACACACTGATACTGACAATGTTTTGGTCATGATATTGAGAGAAAACAAGGAAGGCCCCCAGCAATTTAGGTGGGCATCACATGCAGTGAACCTTTAGTAGGGCAACGACAAAGGAAACATAGGATAGGTAGGCACGGGTACATTGTGATTTGTGTCATTGGAGAAAACGCCTGGATCAAAGTTATCACAGATCCATTTGAGTAAGTAGATAATTCCCTTATAGGAGTAGAAAGAGTCGGCTTATTTTACAGATTAGGAACTGAAGCAAACAGGAGTAAGTGATTTGCCCAGGATTACATAGTTAATAAAGTGTCTGAGACCAGATCTGAACTCAGAAAGGTGAGTCTTGCTGGCTCTATCCACTGCACCACCTCTAACCCTTTAATGGATGTCATTTTTTCAACTGAACTTCGAATGATAGAGCGATGTGAAAAGGTGCTGATGGGTGAAGAGGATATTATGGGCGTAAGTACTAGTGGGTCATGGGTTAGAGATATACGAAGGAGTTTGGGTGTCATTTTAAGGAAATTTATCGTATAAATTTGTCATATAAATATATATATTATTCTTTGGAACTTTTGAATTTCAATGAAAATATTGATTGTTTTACAGAGGTGCTCCTTAACAACTTTACTAAAAGTTGAGAATATTAAGTAAAACCTTGAAGAACCCACAGGTATGCCTACATGTCATTGGTCAAAACACTGCTATTTTCCAAGAGTCATTCTGCACACATAGTAGTAACTGTTTGATGAATTAAATCAAATGTTCCATTGAAAGTGTAATCAAATTCTATCCTAATGTATTTCACTAGAGTGTAATGTCTTTAGGCCAACGGCAGAACCAAATCCCACTCAGCCCCCCTACTCTGACTTCATTTTCTAACTCCTCTTCTGATCCATATATATATATATATATATATATATATATATATATATATATATATATATATATATATATATATATATATATGATTTTTATGTTTGTCTTCCCATTAGAGTGTGAGCTTCTTGAGTACAAGCACTTGTTTTGTTTGTTTTTTGTTCACTGTGTTTAGCACAGTGACTGGTAAATAGTGTTTAATAAATGCTTTTTGACTTGTTGACTTCCTTCTTCATCTTTGGAGCTCTGTGCATTGCTTGGACTTTTAACTCTGTTCATTTGCAAGGAATTAACCCTGTTAAGGTTGTTTTACCTTACATCATATTTTCTGTGGATTATTTAGTGACATTAGAGGAGGTGTGACTTATGGTAGTGAAATAACTAAAAGCATTGAGTGTGGGTGTCAGTACAAGTTTACAATGATCTTCACTGTTAAATCTTATTTGTGGAAATGGGATGTATCACTCAATTGGTCAAAATAACTGCAATCATGATTGAGAATAATTTCTATCTCTGATGAAAATTCTCAGCATCTAGTAGGTTAATAAGTATTTTAGAAGCTGAGGCTGAAGCATACCATGACTTTGTTGAACAAAATTCATTGAGAAGACTCCTTAGAACCCACAATTTGCCTGCTCAATCTTATTGTTACCATATTCATACCCCTGTTTATAAATGTATATATTGAAGAATTCAAGACAGGAGTTAAAATGAAGTCAAAAATGATAAAAAAATTTTCCAGTCACAGTGTGGGGAATGGTCACACACAGACAAAGAAACATGGAGTGACATATAAGAATACCACTGTGATATGTGATGACAGTGTGGAAAAAGCCTTGGACAAACCAACTGAAGAGTGATGCCTGACTGTGAGCAGGATGAAGATGTAGGAAATAATCAGTAGGAAAAAAATACCCATGGAAATAGGCTCAGTATTAGCAGTGACCACATTATGCACTATGTGGGTATCTGCACAGGCAAGTTTCGTGACCTGAGGAAAGTCACAGTAAAAGCTATCAACCTTATTAGGTCCACACAAAGGCAGGTTTATAATAAAACTAAGCTGAGAAACAGCATCAACCAGGCAGCCACTACAAAGCAAATACATGTTTGGGGGCAAATAATGGTCAGATAATGGAGAGACTTGCAGATTGCTCTGTATTTGTCAAAGACCATGGCTATAAGAACCATCTCAGTTCTTCCCACAATATGGATAAAGAATAACTGTGTCATCCAACTTGGGAATGAGATGATTTTGTATGTACTCATAACACCAGCTTTCATCCTGGGTAGTGCAGTGGCGGATAGACCAAGATTAAGAAGGGAGAGGTTGGCCAGCAGGAAATACATGGGAGAATGCAGATGGGGATCAAAAATCACAGTGAACACAATGAATAGATTTCCCTGCACAATTCCCACAAAAAAAATGAGCTGAAGAAACAAAACAATACAATACTCATTTCCCAAGAAACAGAAAATCCCACCAATACAAATTCAGTTACCACAGAACAATTGTCTCCATCTACTGACTCAGTAGTAGTGTGGACTCTGAAGTGACCTGTTGGTAGACAAAGAGGAAGAAATTATAACTATGAGAATTAAAATTAGGCATCCCTTTTGTTCCACTGTGAAAGGTGAGAGAAGTTTAGAAGTACTAGATCACAAGAAACTAGGATAGTCACAAGGTAGGGTAGGAGAAAGTCAAGATATTAAAACAGAACAAAGAAAATGCAATGTTTTGAAAACACTGGTTTACAGCATTAACCAAGGATTTTTTATAACATGATATGATATTTAAAGTCTTTTCCTCACCATGACACTATGAAGTTTA
>JAQQSK010014120.1:0-11240 GCA_028658325.1 Potorous gilbertii | reverse complement strand
GAAATATGATATTCCAGAAGTCAAAGGAACTAGGATTAAAACCAAGAATCACCTACCCAGCAAAACTGAGTATAATACTTAGGGGAAAAAAATGATCTCTCAATGATCTTTCAAGCATTCTTGATGAAAAGACCAGAGCTGAAAAGAAAATTTGACTTTCAAACACATGAATCAAGAGAAGCATGAAAGGGTAAACAGCAAAGAGAAATCATAAGGGACTTACTAAAGTTGAACTGTTTATATTCCTACATGGAAATGTATATTTGTAACTCTTGAAACTTTTCTCAGTATCTGGGTTGTTGGTGGGATTACACACACATATACACACACACACACACACACACACAGAGCACAGGGTGGGCTAAATAGGAAGGGATGATATCTAAAAAAGTAAAATTAAGGGGTGAGAGAGAAATATATTGGGAGGAGAAAGGGAGAAATGGAATAGGGCAAATTATCTCTAATAAAAGAGGCAAGAAAAAGTCTTTTCAATGGAGTGAAAAAGGGGGAAGGTGAGAGGGAAAAAGTGAAGTTTATTCTCATCACATTTAGCTCAAGGAAGAAATAACATGCACACTCAATTTGGTATGAAAACCTATCTTACAAAACAGGAAAGTAGGGGAGAAGGGGATAAGCAGGGTAGGGGGGATGATGGAAGGGAGGGCAAATGGGAGGAGAGAACAATTAGAAGTAAACACTGTTGGGGAGGAACAAGATTAAAAGAGAGAATAGAAGAAATGGGGGGCAGGATAGGATGGAGGGAAATATAGTTAGTCTTATACAACATGACTATTATAGAAGTCATTTGCAAATCTACATAGATATGGCTTATATCGAATTGCTTGCCTTCTCAGTAGGGATGGGTGGGAAGGGAGGAAGGGAGAGAAGTTGGAACTCAAAGTTTTAGGAACAAATATTGAGTATTGTTCCTGCATACAACTGGGAAATAAGAAATATAGACAAT
Organism: Potorous gilbertii; assembly: GCA_028658325.1. Lineage (NCBI taxonomy): Eukaryota > Metazoa > Chordata > Mammalia > Diprotodontia > Potoroidae > Potorous > Potorous gilbertii. Next base: position 10,276 of record JAQQSK010014120.1, on the reverse strand, counting down.
GGGGTATGGAAATTTATCTTGCCCTACAGGACAAAAGAAAAGGTGGGGATAAGGGAAGGGAGAGATGTTAGAAGGGAGGGCATATTGGTGGAAGGGGTAATCAGAATGCTTGGTGTTTTGGGGTGGAGGAGGGGAGAGATGGGGAGAAAACTTCAAACTCAAAATTTTTTGGAAATGAATGTTAAAAACTTAAAATAAATAAATTAATTAAAAAAAGAAGGAAAGGGAAGGGAAGAAGGGAAGGGAAAGGAAAGGAAACTAGCACTCCCTCATCCTAAGTGAGTTCCTGCATAGCACTTGGCCTAAAGGGGCCAAGGTCTCCCAGTGCATTCTGGTTCATCTCCAGTCATCCTGAGGAATATCAGGTCATTGGATTCAGATGGCTCTAGAGTAGAAGTGAGGCTGGTGACCTTGCACAGCCCTTCCTCCATCAAAACAAAGTCAAGTGTAAGTCATGTCATCATTTTTCTGATGACATGGTCTTCTTCAAAAACAGAAGACAAACACCAAAAAAACAAAAACTCAAAAGGATAGTTCTCCTGTTCAACTATCTCAGAATAACTCTGCTTTTTCACCATTAACCCTGCTTATTTTTAAATAATATTTTATTTTTTCCCCCAATTGCATGTCAAAAACATTTTTGGCACTCATTTTTGCAAGATTTTGAATTCCAAATTTTTCTCCCTCCCTCCTCTTCCCTCTTCTGAAAATGGTAAGTAGTTTGATATATTTTTATACACATACAATCATGTAAAATATTTCCACATTAGTTGCAGTTGTGAAAGAAGAGACACATCAAAAGTGGGGGGGAATCATGAGAAAGAATACAGTGAAAAAAATATACTTCAATCTGCATTCAGAATCTATTAGTTCTTTATCTGGATATGGATAGCATTTTCTTTTGTTAAGTCCTTTTTACTTATCTTTGATTGTTGTGTTGTTGATAAGAGCTAAGTCATTCATAGTTGGTCATCACATAATGTTGCTGATATTGTGTACAATGTTTTCCTGCTTCTGCTCATTTTACTTTGCATCAGTTTGTACAAGTCTTTCCAGGTTTGTTTTTTTTTAAATCTGCCTGCTCATCATTTCTTATAGCACAATAGTGTTTCATTAAATTCATATACTACAGCTTGTTCAGCCATTCCCCAACTGATGGACATCCCCTCAATTTCCAATATTTTGCCACCATGAAAAGGGCTGCTGTTAGTATTTTTGCACATGTAGATTTTTTTCCCCATTTTTTAATGATCTTTTGGGATACAGACCTAGTAGTGGTATTGCCGGATCAAAGGATATGCACAGTTTGGTTGCATAGTTCCAAAGTGCTCTCCAGAATGACTGGATCAGTTCACAACTCTCAAAAGTGAATTAGTGTCTCTATTTTCCCACATCCTCTCCAACTTTTATCATTTTCTTTTTTTTTGTCATAGTAGTCAGTTTGATAGTCATGGGTAGTACCTCAAAGTTGCTTTAATTTGCATTTCTCTAGTCAAAAGTGATTTAGAGCACTTCTTCATATGCCTATAGGTAGCTTTGATTTCTTCATCTGAAAGCTGCCTGTTCATATTCTTTGACCATTTATCAATTTGGAAAGGGCTTGTATTCTTGTAAATTTGACTCTGTTTTCTATATATTTGAGAAATAAGGCCTTTATCAGAGACATTTGTGGTAAAGATTGTTTCCTAGTTTTCTGCTTTTCTTCTAATTTTGGTTGCTCTCTCTGGTTTTACGAAAGTTAAAAAAAATTTTTTTATATATTCATTTTATTTATTTTTAATTTATTTTTTATAGCGTTCTATAATCACTACCATAAAACTTAGATTTTTCCCCCCCACCTGCCCTCCATCACCCCCTCCCTCTTCAAGATGACGTACAATTCTATATGGGATCTACACATACATTCCTGTTGAATACATTTTCACTATAGTCATGCTGTGTAGAAGAACTAAAATAAATGGGAGAAATCATCTAACAAACAAAAACATAATACATACACACACACACACACACACACACACACACACACACACACACAATGATCTGCTACATTCTGCAATTGAATTGCATAGTTCTTTCTCTGAATGTGGAAGGCATATTGCCTTAGAAGACCATTGGGAATTTTTTTTTTTATGTCCTTGCATTGCTATGAAGATCCAAGTCTATCAGAAAAAACTCTCGCACACTGTGGTCGTTGCTGTGCACAAAGTTCTCTTGGTTCTGCTTCTTTTGCTCCGCATCAGATCATATAAGTCTTTCCAAGCCTTTCTGAAGTCTTCTTGTTCATCATTTCTTCTGATACAATAGTATTCCATTACATTCATATACCATAATTTATTCAGTCATTCCCCAATTGGGGACATCCCCTTGATTTCCAGTTTTGGGCAACTACAAAGAGTGCTGCTATAAATATTTTTGTACATGTGGAACCTTTTCCCATTTTTATGATCTCATGGGGATACAGTCCTAGAAACAATATTGCTGGGTCAAAGGGTATGCACATTTTTGTAGCCCTTTGGGCATAGTTCCAAACCACTCTCCAGAATGGTTGGGTGAGCTCACAGCTCCACCAATAAATTAGTGTTCCAACTCTCCCACATCCTCTCCAACACTTATTATTTTCCTATTCTGTCATGTTTACCAATCTGATAGATGTGATGTGGTACCTCAGAGTTGTTTTGATTTGCATCTGTCTAATCAAAAGTGATTTAGAGAATTTTTTCATGTAATTATAGATATCTTTAATTTCTTCCTCTGAAAATCGTCTGTTCATATCCTTTGATCATTTTTCAATTGGAGAATGACTTGCATTGTTGCACATTTGACCCCGTTCTCTATATATTCTAGAAATGAGGACTTAATCCCCGAGATTAGCTGTAAAAATTCTTTCCCAATGTACTACATTCCTCCAAATTTTGGTTGCATTGTGTTTGGTTATGCAAAAGCTTTTCAGTTTAATGTAATCAAAATTATTCATCTTGCACTTCATAATGCTGTCTATGTCTTCTTTAGTGAAAAATTCTTCCCTTCTCCATAAATCTGATAAATACCCTATTCCTTGCTCCTCCAGTTTGTCCATGGTATCAATCTTTATACCTAGATCCATTTGGACTTTATTCTTGTATATGGTGTCACATAGTCTCTGCCTAGTTTCCATCACACTGTTATCCAGTTTTCCCAGCAATTTTTGTCGAACAGTGAGTTCTTATCCCAGAAGATGGGGTAAAATTTAATATAATAACATTATTTTGTATTTTATAATGCTCTCTATCTCTTGTTTGGTCATGAATTCCTCCCTTCCCCATAGATCTAACAGGTAGACTATTCCTCGCTCTTCTAATTTGCTTATCATGTCACCCTTTATGTCTAATTATGCCAAAGATCTGTCATATATAACTTTTCTAACATTCTATTTCTCTCTTGTGAATTTCTTGGTTGGATTTACTGAGTTCTGAGAGGGGAAAGTTGAGGTCCCCACTAATACAGTTTTACTGTCTATTTCTTCCTTTAACTTACTTAACCTTTCCTTTAAGAATTTAGATGCTATACTATTTGGTTCATAAATGTTTAGTATTGATATTACTTCATTGTTTATGGTATCTTTTAGCAAGATGTAGTTTCCTTCCTTATCTTTTAAAAATTAGGTCTATTTTTGCTTTTACTTTATCTGAGATCAGGATTGCTCCTCCTGTTTTGTTTTTTACTTCAGCTGAAACATAATAGAGTCTGTTCCAGCCCTTTACCTTCTAATCTTTGTGTGTCTCTCTGCTTCAAATGTGTTTTTTGTAAACAGTATATTGTAGGATTCTGTTTTTTTGATCCTCTCTGCTACTGCTTCTGTTTTATGGGAGAGTTCATCCCATTCATATTCACAGTTATAATTACTGTGTATTTCCCTCTATCCTATTCTTCTTCCTGTTTGTTCTCTCTTTCCTTTCACCCTTTCCCTCCCATAGTTTGCTTCTATCACCTCCCCTGATCTGCCCTACCTTCCATAAGTTCCTCCTTCCTCCCTGCCTTTTACTTGCTCTTCTCCCCTCCTACTTCCCTGTCAGGTAAGACAGATTGCTATATTCCACTGATTGTGTATATGGTTCCCTCTTTGAGCCAATACTGATGAGAATAAAGTTCAAGCAATGTTCACCACCTACCCTCCCATCTTCCCCTCCACTGTAATAGGTCTTTGAAGTCTCTTCATGTGAAATAATTTACTCCATTCTACCTCTCCCTTTCTTATGTACCCAGTATATTCCTATTTCTCATCCCTTAATTTTTTTATGTCATTCCTTCAAATTCAAATTATACTCATACCCTCTGTCATGTACATTCCTTCTAGATGTACTATTAGTGGTACAATTTTAAGAATTACAAGTATCATCTTCCCATGTAGGAATGTAAATAGTTTAGCTCTATTGAATTCTTTATGTTTTCTTTCCCCTTTTTACCTGCGTATGCGTCTCTTGGGTCTTGATACTAGAGGTTGAATTTTTGGCTTGGTTCTGGTCTTCTCCTTATGAAAGCTTGAAATCCTTCTACTACATTGAATGACTATTTTTCCCCTTTGATGTATTACACTTAATTTTATAGAATTCTTGATTATAGTCCTAACTCTTTTGCCTTCCAGAATATCATGTTCTATGACTTCTGATCCTTTAATGCTCCAGCTGCTAAGTCTTGTGTAATCTTGATAGTGACTTGCTGATATGTGAATTGGTTTTTTTTGTCCACTTGTATTTTTCCCTTGACCTGATCTCAAATTTGGCTGTAATGTTCCTTGGAGTTTTTATTTTAGGATCTCTTTCCTGAGGTGATCAATGGATTCTTCCAATGTCTATTTTGCCTTCTGGTATTAGGATATCAGAGCAGTTTTCCTTGATAATTTTTTGACAGATGTTGTCCAGGTCCTCTTTTTGATTATGTCTTTCAGGTAGTCCAATGATTCTGATATTGTCTCTCCTGGATCTATTTTCCAGGTCAGTTGTTTTTCTCATGAGGTATTCCACATTTTCTTCTAATTTTTCATTCTTTTTAATTTGTTTGATTGATTCTTGATGAGTCATAAAGTCTTTAGCTTCCACTTTGCCCAATTCTAACTTTTAAGGAATTGCTTTTCCCAATTAGCTTTTGTACCTTCTTTTCTATTTGGATAATTTTACTCTTTAAGGAGTTGTTTTCTTCTCAGTATCTCCCACTGGTTTGCTAAGGTGGGGCTTGCTGCTGGCTAGCTGGGATGCTTCCTATCCTGCAATGTGCTCCCCTTATACTTGAGTGAGATGGAACGTTCTTGCTGATCTTTCAAATCTCTTGGGCTCAAAGATTGTGTCATCCTATATTTTTGCTGGTTCTGCTGTTCCAGGATTTGTTTTGTGGCACTATTTTATGGTTGTTTGGGGGTGAATATGGAAGAGTTCTGGTGATTTACTACTTAAACTGCCATCTTGGCTCTAGGAAGTCCAGAATAGCTCTTAATCCAAGGGAAATGGATATGAGAATAGGACTTTGCCTGTTACTACAAAAACACTGGCCTCTCAGCTGTGTCTTTTTTGTAGGAGATGAAGTTTGCCTAGGGTCTGGAAGGGCACAAACCACCTAGAAATACACAAGCCAAGAGTGTTGAAACTACCCAACACTGCTTAAGTCCATCTTTATTCAGTATTCAACATCAGCAGTAGGCGAGGAGAAATTTCAAACTTGCCAAAATCCCTAGAAGGACATGACAGTTAACATTTTTCTTCCTTTCCTCTCTTTCATTTGTCCCAGGGTTCCTTTCAAAAAGTCTTATCCCAAAATCTATGGATAGGGATAGAATTTGTAACCAAATAAGGTATGGAAAAGATTACAAAAGAGAAAGTGAACCATTTGATTATATACAAATAAAAAGTTTTTGTATAAACAATGTAGTCAAAATTAGAAAGCAAATAGGAAACTGAGGAAACTGGGAGGGAAATCTTTACAGATAATTTCTCTACTATAGGTATAATAATCAAGATATATATATATATATATATATATATGTATATGATTAAAATTTATTAATAAGAGCCATTTCCCAATAGAATATAAAAGGGCAGCATTCAAAGGAAAGCTAACAACAACCATATGAAAAAAATTCTCCAAACCATTAATAATTACAGAAATGCAAATTAAAGGAACTTAGAGACTTCATGACTCTCACTTTGGAAAAGTTAACAAAAAAGGAAAATGACAGATGTGGAGGGGCTATGGGAAAACAGGTACACTAATGCAATTTGAGTGGAGCTGTGTGTGAATTGGTCCATTGATTACTATAACCCAAAGAGATATAAAGAAAAAGAAAAGGACCCACATGTCCCAAAATATTTATAACTTCAAATTAGAAACTAAGGAGGTGCCATTTCTTGTGGAGTGGCCAAATCAATTATAGTATATGAATGTAATGAAATATTATTAAATCATAAGAAATGGTGAAATGGATAGTTTCAGAGGAAACTGAAAGTATCTCTATGATGAAGTGAGCCAAAATAGGAAAACAGTTTACACAATGACATTGTAAAGAAAAATGACTTTGAAAGACCATAGAACTCTGATCAAGGTAACGATAAAGCACAAGTCAAGAGGACTAAAGATGAAATATGCTCCTTACTTCCTGCCAGAGTGACAATGGATAGACATAAAATACAAAATGAAGCATAGATTTCTGGACATGGCCAATGTGGAAATTTGTTTTTGCTGTACTATGAATATTTGATTAGAGGGTTTTCTTTCTTTTATTTTTCGGTTGGGGAGGCAATAATAGGGAGATTTAGTATATAATTGTAAAATTAATCATTTATGGAAATAAAGAGAAAACTTCAGGTACAAATGCAACGATATTGTATCTCCTATTTTTTTGGAAACACTCTTCAGAACCTGAATCCTTTTTCTTTTGTTTTAAACACTTATTTTGAATTTATAAACAGCACTAAATACAATCACTTGAAACTCTGGATGTATTTATTAGAAATGTAGTTGGGAGGAGACAGTTTAGGGAGAACATCATGGGAGAGGGGAGCAAGAGTGAGAGGAGAGAGAGAGAGACAGATTGAGACATTTAACGTTAAGGTGTTTTATTGGTGAGCTTTCTCTGGCTTAGGGATTTAGAGAGATACAGAGTTGAATTATAGATTTTTTTTGTTACAACTTCCCAGATAGATCAGAAAATTCCAAACTCTCTAGATTTCCTCCCCACAAAATATAAAATAGCACTGCAGGGCAAATGTAGAGCAGTAAAAATAACCAAGAGTTGGGGCAGGATGATGTGCTTCTTGGGACAACCAGAGAAGGATCAAAGTTTGGTCCCACCGAAACATAAACACTTCTAGGGTAATTCTGATGAAACAACAGGTAGTGAGCCCTAGAGCTAGCTGAGTTAGGAGGTAGCCTTAGTCCCAGCAACAGGAATTTTTACTTCTGGAGAATGTGAGGAGTTGGGTACCTGAGTGGGAAAGATTGAGGGAACCTTGCTGATAAGGGATGTCAGGCCCAGCTCTGCTGCTGAGACATGCCCCTGGGTGAGAAGGAACCAGGACATGTCTGGTGAGTGCAGAAGACGTGGGGAAAGGTTGCTACTGACTGTAGGTATTTACCGGAGGGTGGAGTCTGGCTTCCAGTTCCAGGACAGAGGGGAGTGCTAGAGGAGGTGATTACAATAATAATTTTCTTTTAATGAGCTGGCAAAGGAGAAAGAACTCAACCATAGAAGGTGGAAACAGAGAAGTTTGTCTTCAGAGGAGGATACTGAAGCAAAAGAGCCTCTTCTACCTCAAAGAGTAACATCAAATGGTCATCTGACCAATAAGAATTCACAGAAGAACTTAAAGACTTTAAAAAACAAATAAGAGAGATGGAGGAAATTTTTTTTAAAAATAAGAACAATTCAAGAAAAAATAAGAAGATTATGAAAAGAAAGTTAACCAACTCTAGTTGGAGATGCAGAATCTTAAGGAAGAAAATGACTCCTCGAAAATTAGATTTGGGCCTGGAGAAGCCAGTAAAGTTATAAGAGACCAAGAAATAACAAAACAAAATGCAAAGAATGAAAAAACAAAAGAGAATGTGAAACATCTCATAAAAAAATCAACTTATCTGAACAGATCAAGAAAGGAAAACATAAGAATAATTTGACTACCTGAAAGCTATGACCAGAAAAAGAATCTTGATTACAATGCTATAAGAAATAATTACAGAAAATTGTCTGAAGTGTTAGAACAAGAGGGGAAGGTAGAAACAGAAAAAAAAACCCCAACTGATCACCACCTGAAAGCGACCCTACAAAGAACACTTACAGGAATATCATAGCTAAATTCTGAAACCCCCAGTTCAAGGAGAAAATATTATGAGAAACCAGAAAAAAAAAATTCAAATATCACAGAGTCACAATTAGAACCACACAAGACCTACACTAGGCTACACTAAAAGACTACAGGTCTTAGAACTCTATAAATCAATCAGCAAAAAACTGGGGTTGTGGCTGAAACTATCATACAGAGCAAAATAAGCATAATCCTGAATTTAAAAAATATTGACATTCAATGAATTGCCAGACTTTCAGGATTTTATTGCAAAAATAACTGAACTCAACAGAAAATTTGACATAAGATCCAAGAGAAATATAAGGTAAACATCAACGACTAATTACAAAGGACTCAATAAGGACAGACTATTTACTTTTCATGTGAGAAATGTGAATGGTATGTCTCAGATTGTAATTAGTAATTGGGTACTTTGAAAGAAAGATTGGAGTAGAGCTGAGTATGATGTGATTCTGAAAAGTAATACCATCTAGGAAAAGGTAAAAATCTTATATGTGTGAGAGAAAGAACTGACACAGAGAAATTAGATGAGGGAGGAGGAATGGTAGTTCTGGAACCCTATTCTCATCTGGAATGGGTTAATGCAGAAAACACACACACATATATGTATATATATATATATATACATATATATATATATGTATATATATATACATATATATATATGTATATATATATACACACACACACATGCACATATATAGACATATATGTATAAAAGTCTTCTAGATTCAGAAAGAAGGAAAAGTCTATGGGGATAGGGAGTGGGAAGAAAATGAGGGAAGGAAAGAGGGTGAGGGAATAGGATAAGGTATGGGTTGTATGGAAGGATATTTAGATGAACAGAAAGGGGATAAAGAAGGAATAACATATATATTTGGAAGGCTGTAAAAGTCATTTAAATTCAGATAGAAACAAGAGGGTAAGGGGAAAGGTGGGGGTTCTTTGGAGAGGGCTAGGATAAGTAATAGGAGACCAAGGTAGTGGTAGAAGTAGAGGAGTTAGGAGGGATAGGAAACAAGATATACACACAAACATAAAACAAAGATCAGGCGTTGAATTTATCAGGAAAAAAAGCAGGATTAGTGATCATGATCTCAGACAAAAGTAAAACTAAAATAAATTTAACCAAAAGAGAAAAATAAGGAAACTACACTATAGGTCAGTCATATTAATCAATATTGTTTTAGACTATTTAAAATAACTAGACAGTATAAGGTTGGAATATTGCTAAAGATGAGTTTGTGGACTTAGAAGAACATGGAAAGACTTGAACTTATCAATGAAAAAATGTTAGCCACTCTCAGATAAACAAAGGACAAATATAGTACAGTCTTATAAAGATGTAGATAAATATAAATGTCTATGCATGAGTATGATTATAGATATCTAAGTATATGTATGTATATGTAAGTGTATGCATGTAGGCATATATGCATGAATACATGTTTATGTATGCGCATGTGCACATGTGTGCGTGTGTGTGTATATACACATACACACACATAGACACTTAATTGTAGCCTTCAGGGAGCAGGGGAGGATAGAGAGGAGAAAAAAACAAAGTAAAAAGTGCACAGCAGAGAATAAAAAAACTTACAAGGAAGCAAAGAAAAGACAGGCATGGAAAACAATGTGTAGTAGTATTCATTATATAGACTGTCTTAAAATGGAAATTTATTGCTATATACTTTAAATGCTCTCACATTCTGCTGTGCACATGGCAATACTTTTTTTTCTTTTCTTATTTTGTATTTAAGTTTATAATATGTTTCTTTTTCTTTTCTTATTGTGTTTTTAGGTTTTAGTATTTAAGTTTAAAATAAATTAACTTTTAAAAAACTTTCCAGATAGGAGAGAGAACTATATATATATATATATATATATATATATATATATATATATATATATATATATATATATATATATATATATATATATATATA
>JAQQSK010014119.1:0-11240 GCA_028658325.1 Potorous gilbertii | reverse complement strand
GATGGAGGGAAGTATAGTTAGTCTTACACAACACGACTATTATGGAAGTCACTTGCAAAACTGCAAGATATGGCCTATATTGAATTGCCTGCCTTCCCAAAGGGAATGGGTGGAGAGGGAGGGATGGGGAGAAGTTGGCACTCAAAGTTTTAGAAACAACTGTTGAGTATTGTTCTTGCTCCTAGGAAATACGAAATACAGGTAGTAGGGAATAGAAAGTTATCTGGCCCTACAGGACAAAAGAGAAGATGGGGTAAGGGAAGGGAGGGATGAAAGAAGAGAGGGCAGATTGGTGATATAGGTAATTAGAATGTTCAGTGTATTGGGGAGGCGGGAGGGGACAAATGAGGAGAAAATTTTGGAACCCAAAATTTTGTGAAAATGAATGTAAAAAGTTAAATAAATAAATTTATAAATCCACAAAAAAACAAAAACAAAAAAGCTCTCCACAACCTCTTACCTTGTTGTATCCATGGGAACACAGAGAATGTGCAGAGTACAAGATCCTTGAGTGAAGAGATAGGAGTTCCTGACGATATTGTACCCTGGGAATGGGATGTCTATAAAGTAAACTAAAAATGTTCTCATGGGAATCACCTTGCCTGCTTGCTTGTTTGATTATAAGGGTCTATATAAAACCCTGGCTTCAGTTAATAAATGGGAATTGTCCTTTATTTTCCCCACCTGACCCATTCCTTTCTTCATCACTGCTTTACTGAAGCACTCAGGGATGCTAGCTGTCCCCCCACACTGGTGGGCACAAGATTGAGGTATTAGTGTCTCACATTCATTGTTAAAATAGGTCATACATGTCAACTGGAAAAGAAATGAACTGTTCCTTGGTAATAATTGGAGAAATAGCAAGGGGATAAGTCCAAGCCAAAATTTGGCAAATAGATTATGTTGGATCCTTACCCCAAGATAGAAGATGCAAATTTATATGTCCTTGAGAGTGATCATGTTGACACCTATTTTGGTGTACTAATGACTTGTCCTTATAAAAATGTGACCCAGACAAAGGCCTGTAGAACTCTAGATACCATAAGTCTATATTATGGAACCCAGTGCAGATTCAAAGTGACAATGAGTCACATTTTAAAAGCAATGAAGTGGAGAGATGTTCTATATTAAACAATACAAAATGGATATATCATATTCCATAATATCCACAATTATCTGGATTAGTTGAAAGAATGAATGGACAAGAACAATGGACAAGAATGAAAGAACAGTTAAGGAAGCTAAGTTTTAATAATTCTTGTCAACAATGGAAAGATAATTTGTTCACGACTTTGTGTAATTTGAATAATAGACCATTGGGAGGAAGTACACCTCATCCCAAATCTGCAAAGTAGAAAACAACAAACACATAAGATTCCAAATATTGAGTACTGGACTGTGAGGCCAGATGTCCCAGAACTGTATCCAGAAACTCCTCGTTCAGCTGGATATGATATACATTGTTTGGAAGACTTGTTTTGGATAGGAAAGAAATAAGGAGAATCCCTGCTGGGATATGTAGGAAAATCCCTAAAAATCCTTTTGGACAGATATTACCTAATTCAGAATTAGCAATTCAAGGAGTATATGATCACTCTCAATCGTTGCTAATAAGGTATATCCCTTGCTAAACTTGTTCTTTAGGTGCTGTAGAATTCCTAGACATTCAAATCTCCCCTTCACCGTGATGGTCACTCTAGTGCACAATGCATCACAGTCCTCTATGCTGGGGAAACAAAGAATCAAGACTAGAGATGTGTCACCTTCCCTCTTAGGGTGTTCTAGGGATTAGATGCAGGCAGAAGTTTATGTCACATCTCTGTAGAGATGCTAACTGTTGTTTATTTGAGAGAAGATGATTACAAAATTGTGCCCTTAATTCATATATTTTACTGTGAATAAGGCTATGATAGTGGGTTCATGGACTCCAGAAGCACAGCTATATTTACCCTGCTTCTGGTTATTGTCTTCCAATTATTTTTGAAGTCTTTGTTTGTTTAACCTATTTGCTAGATTTGTCTCCTATAAGCTTAGTACTCTCTATTTGTATATGAATGACTGCTTAAGCTGGGATATCACCCTCTGTCTAAGACTATGATGTGTCACCCCTGGACCTGGCATTGACCAAGATCCAGATACTGACTAAGAAATTGACCTCTCAAATGGGATGTTTTAAGGCAGAGACAACTCAGCAGGAAGTAGTTTTAGAATATGAGACCTTTGCCCCTTACCCCAAGGGATTTGGGGTCCTATTCCTTTGAGGGGTGAAATGATGGGATGCTTGTGCCCAAGCCCGTAACCTAAGATATTTTTGTGTTTATTTTGTGTTATCACTTTTATATTGTCATGGAAGTTATATGGATACGTTACCCCTAAAGTCCCATCAGTCTACGTAAAGGACATTAAAGATCGTGGGGATGAATGTAACATTAATGGAATAAGAAAATCTTCCCCATTCTTTAATAGGCCTTTGCAACCTGCTTTGAGCTCTGGCCCAGCTCACAGCTGTGAAACATCCTGAATGACATGTAGAACATTGTGGCAAGAGCTTACTCAATGGAATTTTAATTGAAATCGGGTTGGGGAGAGAGAGAGAGAAATTGAGTTGGAAAGTGTGAGCAGGGGTGGAGGGAGGAATTCTACCTAGGGAAACTTGTTTGTGGGGAGGTCTAAAAGAAACAATGCCTAAGATGTTGGTGTTCTCTGGTTTGCTGATGAGTACATAGCTAATCATACCTTCTTGTATCCTAATTATGATGTTCTAAATAAATCTTTTGGTTTTGCCTTTGAGGAAGAGAGTTTATTATATTTTATGAATCTACCCTGGAAATACATATGCATGTTCATGGCAGCTGCTATGGGTATCACATCGGTGCTACTTGCCATCATGCCACTTGAGGCTTGCCAAAGGATTTTGTGCAGCCTGCAAAAAAAGTAGAGGTTATAAAACAGATCCGATTGAAGCAGTTTCGATTGAAGGAGAGGTGTTTACTACTTTCCTGGTCTGTGCTCTGGTCTGTGAACAATCACAAGCACTCTTTCTACCCTAGAACTGTGACTGCAAGCTCTGCTACGCCAGTGCTCCTCCTCATCCCGGGACTGCCATCCAGGACTTGGACCTGGATCCAAGAATGGGCAAAGCAACAGAGTTCTGGCTTAGTTCTAGCAAAAGGACCCCGTAATTTCCATCAGACCATTTGTTTGACACCTCCCCCCCCGCATTGTCTTTGGGCTGAGAGCTGCAGAAGCAGCCAGTGTTGCTGCTGAGTCAGTCACTCCCAAGACCTGTTCCTGGTTTGCTGTGGTGGTAGCTGTGCTAGAATGGCCTATGCTGCTCTGCACTTATCCAGGTGTGACAGATCTTTCCTGCTAACCTTATAAGTTTACTTTGGTGTCTGTGAGCTGAGAGGTCCAGAAACTACTACTGTTGTCAGTGATTCAGTTGCCTTGAGGCCTGCTTCTAGTTTGCTAGGGTCTGGTCTGCACTGGCACAGCCTATGCTGGACTGTACTTCTCTCTCACCCTGGTACAACAGACCTTTCCTGCTTTCTCTTTTGTGGATTCTGCTGCTCTAGAATTTGCTTAGAGTAATTTTTAAAGGTTTTTGAATGGATTTGGGGGAGAGTTGTGGTAAACTGCCTTTATTCAGATATCTTGGCTCTGCCTCCCTCAAAAAGGATTAGGCTTGAGAAAAGGACAGTGGATTTGTTAATTAAAAGATAACTGGTAAATTTAGAGAAGTTTCCATGGAATGATGAAATCAAAAGATGAATTGTAAGGTATTAAGAAGCGTTAGAGAAAATGAAAGGACCTATTATAGAGGACCTCAAGGAGTTTTGCCATACAAGACATGAGAAATATGAGAACATTTAAACATTAAACATTATGGTCATCTAGTCCAGCTCCTTCATTTTGTAGATGAGGAAACAAGTCTAGAGAAAGGAAATATTTGCCTAAATTCACTCAAGTTGTAATCAATGGAATAAGAATCTGAACCCACATCCTCTAACTCCAACTCTATATTCTTTCTAGTATACCATGCTGTCTTATTGTACTAGGTATTTCATTATCTGAGAGAGCTTGTTACTTAGAAATTTCACAGTATATGAGTGAGGGCAAGCAAGGTAGGATCTTTTTGCTGATTTTGTCTATGCCAAGAAGTATAATGCCTCTGAATAATGTGATTAAGGAGGATCGTTCCCACCCATTGTTGGGCCTGCCCATTGAGGGAAGCATGATTGGGAGCATGTTTTGTAGAAGGGAGGCACTGAGTCAGAGGGTGAGATATTATTTTGGGGCTTAGGAAGAAAGTTTTGTGTCAGATGAGAGACACTGGGAAGCTTCTAAGCAGCCCCTTGACTTTGAAAACCCATATGTTGGTGCTTCCCTCTCTGGTAAGTATGGTCAGACAGTTGGACTTGTCTGTTGATTTGTGATATATGTATTGATTATGGTCAGATAGAGGAAGCCATGTCTATTGATCTTTGATTTCTCTGTATTTTCTCTGAAGTTCGGGGTGCTGACTCCCCTGAATTAGGTGAATGATATATGTGCTTCATTAAAGGAATGATATATGTTCTTGATTAAAGTGATTTTTAACCCCTCAAAAGTTGTCTTTCCTTTTATGAGTGCAGATCTAAGAACTGTGATATAAGGCCCCCCATGCATGTTGAGGTGCTTACTGCTACAATAGTTTACTTGGTCATTTATACAAATACTACATAATATCAGTACGCACCATTCAAGTGAATATTTCAGTGACTCATTTATGGCATGGAAATGACAGGTGTTATGCCAGTGGAGCTTAAAATCTTGCAACTGTGATCAACTTGTAAAAGTGTTGAGTCCTGTCTCTGTACTAGATAAGAGGTAACCTAGTTAAGTCTGGAAACAAAAGACATACATAGAAAGATAGATACATAGATATAAAGTTTCATGTAAAATGTCATGACTGATATTCCTGTGGCTTTATTGTTATTTTTGTATAGAAAAGTTCCTTACGAGAACTTTTTTGTAGCTTTTTATTATAATTGTGGTTATTGTTGTTATCTAGAAAAGTTTTTCATGAACCAGAAGATGATGACTTTTTACACCCACAAAACCATCCAATAAGGTATGGTGTATGTGGTAGGTGGGAGGGTGGGGGAATGGTGGAGGTCTACGATCTGTGACAGTACAACAAGTAACTGCACTAATGAAAATCATGGATCCCAAAGCACTGAATTGGAAGCATCCCCCACTCCAGCCCTCTAGAAGCTCCCAATATTTACCATGTTCTGGTTCAAAATGTTTGTATCATCCCTATTCTTTGACTATTGTCTGCAAAAATAATTGCTTTCTATCCCTAGCCAGGACAAAAAATGTGCCACCCACTCCCATGTTGATATGACTAAAGTTAAAAAAAATGTTATCAGTCTGAGTTACTTCAGTGTTTAGAGAAGATTATCCTACCTGAAATAATGAAGAAATTAATCCCCAAGCTCATAAAAGGCAGTGTGGTATGATAGGAAGAACGCTGGTTTTGGAATCAGAAGTTCAAATACCCTTTCTGTAAACTGGTTACTTAACCTCTCTTCACCTTTTCTGTAAAATCATGGGGTTGGATGAGATGATCTCTAAGGATCCTTTAACTTTAAGTCTATAATCTTGTGAACCTTTGGAATTTTAAAGTAGTTGGTAAGCAATGAACAGAAGAATTGACTCCCCAACTTACAGACAGGTACAGCTTAAAGGAAAAATATTTGTTTCAGTAAAACCAGTAAGACCTGGAGGAAGCTGTGGTATCACTATCAGCTTTACTTTCCTAGAGAGAGTTTGGACTTCTGACTGATTTTTCAAAGTGTGGCAAGGTGAGGACCACAGCATCCTACCAGAGGAACATGGAAAGTCACAGCTGTGAACAAATCTGCTACGTGCCTAAAGAATGGACACACACACACACACACACACACACACATATACACGTTAGTTTTGAAGAGCTGAGCTATTTTGCTATGTGCATGGAGAAACATACTTTGTCATGGAATGGAAAAGCATTTGTTAAGCACTTAACTATGTACCAATCACTGTGCTAATTCAATACTGAGAATACAAATGGAAAAGGAAGACAATCCTCACTCTCAAAGACCTCAAATTCTAGAATGGACGTATTTAAGAAGGTTCAGCTTGAGGGAAAATGGAAAGGCCTAGGAGCATAAGGGGCAAAATAACAGGGCATGTGGTAAGACCCAGTGAAAGGTTAGTGGAATCAAGGATAAGGAACCCAGGAGTTAAGAGTGGAGTAGGGCTCTTTCCCTTCCTAAGGGAAAGGGAAATATGGAGAGTTCAGCTTGGAAGGTGCTTCCAGAATTTGGTACAAACTGGGCAACCGAGAATGGGGTAGGGAAGAATAATGAGATGTTCATTATAACTATAACAGTAATATATATATATATAATATTTATATATGTGATATAATACATTATAAACATATAATATATTAATATAAGTAATTAATATCAATAACTAAAATAATAATATAATTGCATTAATAATAATATGACCTCATTATATACTTACTTCTTGTGCTTCATAACTGTAAACTCTTTGATAATGAAGGTTCCTTAGCACCTGTCCTGAACACACTGCTGATGCAGCAGGACTTAGAAGTTGTATGGAAGGTATTAAGAAAAAATCTTAAAATTAGGCCACAGATGATGTTCATAATTAACAAAATCATCCCTAAAAATTTAACTCTAAGTACTGTTAAATCCACAAACACTATGCTATAGTTCAAAAACTCTACACTATAAATAGATATAGTAGTAGTAGTAAATATAATAGATGGTTAAGAAGCAATAGATGCAAACCAAATGTTCCCTCTTCTTTCTCAGAATAACTAGGGATTATTTCAGGGAATAATATATGTGCCTCAAGGGGTGCCATAGAAAAAGTTTGTGCTTAAGTTGTACTACCTGGGAAAGTCTTCTTGATGAATTTCTTAAGATTTTCCATCCCAGACACCTGGTGATCACTCTTGATCTTGGCTAATAAGGTATATCCCTTGCTGAACTTGCTCTTGAGATGCTGTAGACTTCCTAGACACTGAAATCTCCCCTTCACCATGATGGCCACTCTAGTGCACAATGCTTCACACTCCTCCATGCTGGGGAAACAAAGAATCAAGACTAGAGATGTGTCACTTTCCCTCTCAGTGAGTTCTAGGGAATAAATGGAAGCAGAAATTTATGTCACATCTCTGTAGAGGCCAGTCTGGGCACTACAGTCTCCCAAAGTCCAGAGCTTAAATAGAGTGTAAAGATGCTGTCTGGATCAGTATGTTTCACACTGAAAGGAAGGGTCCAATCCCTAATCTTCAGTAGGAACTTCTCCCCAGTTTTCCTGTGATCTAAAGCATTAAAAAAATATAGATCACAGCCCAGTGACCAACATATGAGTAATGTACAAAATTAGACATTTCTCCCCCTTATCTTAAAGATGCCAGAAAGATAATCAAGCAATGCTTCTGAAACCAACTCAATAATTATTGACTCTCCCATATCTCCCTTCAACCACTGATCAAAAATTAGATCCATACCTATGGGAAGTTATGACAATGGCTTTCCCAGATTGACGGTTTCGTATTATCATGTTCCAAAGTAGACGTCGGGCCACAGGATCCATGCCAGTGGATGGTTCATCCAGGAAGATGACTGATGGATTTCCAAGTAGGGCAATACCAGTGCTCAGCTTCCGCTTAGTGCCACCACTCCATAAGGAAGGGAAAAAAAGGGAGGAAAAAAGAATAGAATGTAAATAGCAGTAACTCATGGAGAATGATCTATAGAATTTAGCAGGGTAGTTGAAAACATTCTTAGGTCTCAGGACCATAAGGAGGCAGATTTAAATAGAAAATCTTAACTCGTCATCAAAATCTGTAGCAATATCTCTGGTTTGAAAAAGGAACTGGATGTGGCAGAGATCATCACTATAGAACGAACTCAAGATACAGAATTCCTGATAAAATGATGGTGGCTGAATGGGTTCTTGAACTAACCCATATAGCTGCTGCTGATCCATCAGTAATTTTAACTGGATAGATGATATTCATTTCAATAGTAATTTCAAAATTGGTAAGTCGAGAATGAAACTAAAATGTAGAATTGGTGATGAGCACATGAGTTTGGAAATATATGTTTCAAAAGATAAATTGGCTATAGAAAAATAACTGCTGAGACCACAATTAAAGATTTCTAGGAAAGTCAGATACAATGTAACTTTTGCATGCCGTTCAGTCATTTCAGTTGTGTTCAACTCTCCAGGATTCTATTTGGGTTTTTTCTTGGCAAAGATACTGGAGCGATTTGCCATTTCCTTCTCCAGCTCATTTTTCATATGAGAAAACTGAGGCAAATATGGTAAATCATTTGCCCAGATTCACACAATTGGTATCTGAGGCCAGATTTGAACTCTTCTTGAATTCAAATGTGACCCTAACTTGGGATGGCACTTGATAGAATGGATACGCTGCATCACCTGGCTGCCCCAACTTTTGCATATGATGGCTTAACAAAGGACTTGTTTTAAATATCAAAAGATATAGAATATTTTGGCATTCTACTACAATAACAATTTAAGATGCATGCCTTCTGAAAAGATTGACCAGCATAGGTGTGCTTACTAACCTATGATGATTATATATGAATATAGTGAGGTTGCAGTTGAGGCTAGTCTTAATAATGCAAAATTCTATCTACTGTGAAATACAAAATGACACCAGGTTGCGTGTAATGTAAGCCAAATTGAATTAACAGGACCTTGAGACCTATCTGAAGGTATTAACATGTGTAGATGTGATATGATGTTTTTGTGTCATATTGCTACCAGTTGTGTTAATTTTTTAAGTTATCATAACAAAATGGATCAGAAAAAGCCTATTTCAGATGTAAACACTTGCCAGTGCAAAAAAGTGACAATAGAACAAAAATTTATTGTAACTTAATGATATCAGTATGGTTATACCTAATTCAGACAAGAAGTCAGAATGTCTAAATCTACAGTACAGACTATTATAAGACACACAGGCAAAAGAGAAGAGCAAGGTGGCCAAGGCTTTTTGGAGTTTGCAAACAATCACAAGAAACAGAAGTATAACCATCATAAAAACAGAACATCTTTTAGCCATAGGGATTGAAGCTAGTCATCAAAAACCCTTTCCTCTTAGGAGAGCATCCATTTAGACAAAAACTTAAAGTTAAAGGCAATGAAAGGATAAATGAAATGAGGTAGATAGTGAAGAAATTTTTACTGCAAGTGTTGTTGGTTCATTCACTTTAAAAATTGAATCCAGTTGTTTAATATTGAAATTACCAGAGAAACTACAAGTACATATGGGGATGTAGCAACTAAATATTCTCATGAGAAAATAATAAAAAATAGATATACTGATCAACAAAATTTTAATGTGAATGAAACTGGCTTGTTCTAGAAAAGGATGCCTTCTATAGCTTATAATTCTAAGAAAGGAAGAACTCAATCTGGATTTAAATTTTGTTGGGGAGTATGCAGAAGAGGATTTTAAGTTAAAACTAGTGCTTGGTTATTGGTTTCAAAAGCTTCATATCTACCTACAACTTCCAGTTTTTTAGCAGTCAAACAGGAATGAATTGGTAACTGAAGTTCTCTTTTCTCTTTTCAATTTATTATTTAATTATCCAAATTCTCTCTTCTGCCCCATCCATGACTCAACTCACCAAGAAGGCAAAGAATATGATGTCAATTATACGTATCAAATCATGCCAAATATATCTGCACGTTAGTTATATTGCAAAAAATAAACAAGAAAAATAAGGAACATTGTACTTCATCCTGCAATCAGTTTCTCATTTCTCTCTTTGGAGGTGAATAACATTCTTTCATCATGATTCCTTTGTAAACTGTCTCAAATTATTATTAAGAATAGTGAAATCATTCAAAATTGATTACAGTTACAACATTGTTGTTATTGGGCACAATAATTTTCCAGTTTTTCTCACTTCACTTTGCCTCAGTTTATATAGGTCTTGACATGTTTTTCTGAATCCACCCTCCTGGTCATTTTTTTAATAGCAAAATAGCATTTCATCACAATCTGATAGCACAACTTGTTCAGACATTCCCCAATTGATAAGCCACCTTGTCTTTGTGCCATCTCAAAAAGAGCTGCTCTAAATATTTTTGTAGGAGAGGAGCCAAGATGGCAGAGTAGAAAGACTCACATATGCTAGCTATGAACCCACAGTCCATGGATCTCCTGTAAAAAGAACTCCCAACAAATTCTGGAACAGTGGAAGTCTCACAGCAGCGGAGTGAAGGAGATTTCCGTTCCAGAGAGCCCTGAAAAACTGACCCCAAAGTTCCATCGTGCACCAGACAGGAGTGGAGCCTAGCCCTGCCCTGTCCACATGGCAAAGAGAGGAGCAGATCAGGGCAGGCTTCAGGGATGGAAACTCTGGCAGCCGCGAAGGTCCCTCTACCCACAGACACACAGGTCAGTGAGAGAGACTTCTGGGATGGCTGAGAGGGGGTCAGGGTGTCTCCATGACTCAGGCCCCTTCGGGAGGCAGTGGCAGAGGCAGTGGGTGCCCGAGGATCCCTGAGCAGGCAGGAGCTGGGGTCCATTATTGAAGGTCTCTGCATAACCCCCCTGAGCCTGGGAGGTGGCCCAGCCCCCACCTGAGCACCAGAACTTAAGCTCCCATTGAATAGCAGCCAGGCCTGACGCTGAAAGCACTGAGGCTGGGGAGCAGAATTTGAATCTCAGACCCCAAGCACTAGCTGGACGGATCTAGGCAAAGGTGGAGAGGAATCTTAGAAGTCAAGTAACTGGCTGGGAAAATGCCCAGAAAAGGGGAAAAAAAATAAGACTATAGAAGGTGACTTTCTTGGTGACCAGATGTTTCCTCCCTTCCTTTCTGATGAGGAAGAATAATGTTTACCATCAGGTAAAGACATACGACCCAAGGCCTCTGTATCCCAAACATCTGAAATAGATATCCAATGGGCTCAGGCCATGGAAGAGCTCAAAAAGGATTTTGAAAATCAAGTTGGACAGGTGGAGGAAAAACTGGGAAGAGAAATGAGAGAGATACAAGAAAAGCATGAAAAACGGGTCAATATCTTGATAAAGGAGACCCAAAAAAATGCTGAAGAAAATAACACCTTGAAAAATAGGCTAACTCAATTGGCAAAAGAAGTTCAAAAAGCCAATGAGGAGAAGAATG
>JAQQSK010014118.1:0-11241 GCA_028658325.1 Potorous gilbertii | reverse complement strand
GTCCTTGGGGTCTTGGACTCAAATGCTGCTCCCCAGCCTCAGGGCTTTTGGCAGCAGGCCTGACTGCTCTTCAATGGGAGCTTGTCTGCTGGTTCTCAGGTGGGGGCAGGGCTGTCTCTCAGGCTCAGTTCCCTCAGGGGGTTTATGCAGAGATCTTTTGTAGTGGAGCTGTGGTGGAGCTCCTGCCTGCTCTTTGGGCCTCTGGCCAAGCGGCCTCTGCCTCTGCCGCAGCTGTAGCCTCCCGAGGGGGTCCGAGTCCCAGAGATACCCCACTCCCCTCTCAGCCCGTCTCTCTCACTGACCTGTGCATCTGTGGGTGGAGGGACCTTCGCAGCTCACGGAGATTCAGGTCCCTGAAGCCTGCTGGGGTCTACTGGCTCCTCTCAGTTCCACGTGGCCAGGGCGGGGGAGGGGAGCGCTCCGTGAGGCAGGGCTCTGCTCCCGTCCAGGGTACCTTTGTGGTTGGTTTTTCAGGGCTCTCTGCAATGGAAATCTCCTTCACTGTGTTGCTGCGTGGCTTCCACTGTTCCAGAATTTGTCAGGAGTTCTTTTTACAGGAAATCTATGGGCTGTGGATTAGGAGCTAGCAAATGTGAGTCTTTTACTCCGCCATCTTGGCTCCGCCCCTGATTGCCTGAATTTCCAGACTAAGTAGTCCAATGTCTGCCCAAGGTAAATGCTATGTTACTTTGGTTGAATATCCTTTCTCTATTAAGACTAAGTAAACTTTCTTTGGTTAAGTGTTGAATGACTTATAATTGTTTATCAGTGTGTGTGTGTGTGTGTGTGTGTGTGTGTGCGTGTGTGTGTGTTTATGTGTGTGAATATATATATCTGTGTGTGTATATGCATATGTACATATACATATATATAATCATGATATCAAGTTATCTAACATTATTAACATAGTTGTCCTGTTTTTATTTCTTGAGTATAATTTTTTTTCTTGACATATCTGAAGTGGTGACATCCTTGGTTCTTTTTTATTTAGCTAAAACACAAAAATTTGATTTTATTTTAACCCCTCAATTAATTTTTGTCATCTTACAATGAAAATAGACTTCTTAAATATCACAAATTGTTTTATACATTAGTCAAATTTTAATTTAGCACACTTCATATTCAGGTTATACACATCATACAATTTATATTCAGGTTACATACATACACACAAACACACACACACTACAAATGGCATTGAATCTAACTTTTTTTCAAAATTTATTAATTTTTTGTTTTCAGTTTTCAACATTCAGTTCCATAAGTTTTAAGTTTTCTTCCCCTCTCTCTTCTCTCCCTCCCCAAGACAGAATGCAATCTTGCATGATCTCTACACATACATTCCTCTTAAATACATTTACACACTAGTCCAGTTGCATAGAAGAATTATAATGAATGGGGGAAACCATGAGAAAAACAAAAATCAAAGACCAATAGTCTGCTTCATTCTGCTTTTTAACTCCATAATTCTTTCTTTGGATGTGGATGGCATTTTGCATCATGTGTCCTTTGAAAATATTTTTGGTCCTTACATTGCTGAGAAAGGCTGTCTATCAAAATTATTCCTTGTACACTGTAGCTACTACTGTGTATAATTTTCTCTTGGTTCTGCTCACTTCACTCAGCATCAGTTCGTATAAGTCTTTTCAGGTTTCCCCAAAGTCTAACCTGCTCATCCTTTCTTACAGCACAATAGTATTCCATTATCCTCACATACCACAACTTGTTCAGACATTCCTCAATCAATGAGCATCACCTTAATTTCCAGTTCTTCCAGTTCCAAAAGAGCTATTATAAATATTTTTGTACATGTGGGTCTTTTTCCAATCTTTGTGATCTCTTTGGGATGAAGTCCTAGAGGCAATATTGCTGGATTAAAGAGTATGTACATTTTTATAGCCCTTTGGGCATAGTTCCAATGAGTTCTCCAGAATGGTTGGATCAGTTCATAGGTCCACTAACAATGAATTAATGTTCCAACTTTCCCATATTTTCTCCAACATTTATCATTTTCCTGTTTTGTCATATTAACCATTCTGGTTGGAATCTCAGAGTTGTTTTGATTTGCATCTCTCTGATCAGTAGTGATTTGGAGCATTTTGTTTCATATGACTATAAATAGCTTTAATTTCTTCCTCTGAAAACTACTTTCATATTCTTTGACGATTTTTCAATTGGAGAGTGACTTGTATTCTAATAAATTTGACTCAATACTTTATATATTTTGAAAATGAGGTCTTTGTCAGAGACACAGGTTGTAAAAATTATTTCCCAGTTTTCTACTTTCCTCCTAATCTTGGTAGCACTGACTTTGTTGTGCAAAACCTTTTCAATTTAATGTAATCAGCATTATCCATTTTGCAGTTTATAATATTCTCTACCTCTTGTTTGGTCAAAACTTCCTCCATTCTCCATAAATGTGGCAGATAAACTATTCCTTGGTCTTCTAATTTGTTTATAGTATTGGCTTTTATGCCTAGGCTATGTATGCATGTGGACTTCATTCTGGTATATGGTGTCAGATGTTCATCTATGACCAGTTTCTGCCACAGTATTTTCCAGTTTTTCAGCAGTTTTTGTCAAACAGTGAATTCTTATTCCAAAAGCTGGAGTCTTTAGGTTTATCAAATAGTAGATTAGTATAATCATTGACTATTGTGTCTTGTGTACCTAATACATTCCACTGATCTACCTGTCTATTTCTTAGCCAGTACCAAGTAGTTTTGATGATTACTGCTTTATAATACTATTTAAAATCTGCTGTGGTTAGGCCACCTTCCTAGCATTTCTTTTCATTAATTCCCTTAATATTCTGGATCATTTGTTCTTTCAGTTGAATTTTGATTTTTTTTTTCATTTGGGGAGAGATTTTGCTTTACTTTTTTTTAAACCTATTTTTTTAAAAATTCATAATACCTGTTTACCATTTCTTATTTATTCATTTCTTCAATCATTCAGTTTTTTAAATATTATTTGTTTCTCTATGAGGTTTTCTTTGTGAGGATTTTTTCTTTTCTTTTATACTCTTTTGTTACTGTAGATCTTTTCATGACCCAGTTGTTCCTATTTTGAGGTGATGAAAGGAAACTCAGTTAAGACACAACTACTGACTCAATCATCTTGCTGGTTTACCTACCTCTTTTCCTGAAGAAATGTCCTCTCTCAATGCCAAACAATATTTTTCAACACAATTTTTGCCATTCTTCCTTGTGCTCACCTTTGCCTTAAAGTAATCAAGTTTGAAGGTATGTAGTGAACTGATTTAAAGAATTTTGTTCATTTCTTTTTAGAATAGTTCTACTTCTTCCATTGCCACTCTCTCTTCTCCTCCCCCTCCCCTCAAGAAAAGGCAATGTTAACTGGAATTATCTTCATCATGTTCTCTTTGCTCATGAACACTTAGGGAGAAATGATTGTGTCATATGAAATTATGCTGATTCTTCTTTGGACAGGTGACAAAGTATACTTTGACACAAAAATTCCTTTTATGAACCAAATGTAAGAGTAATGAATAGAAAAGGAAAAGTCTCATTAATGAATTTTCATTAGACATGTCACATAGAGTACAAACAAATATATTATATCGATTCATATTTTAATACCCGCTACAATCAAGTTGGATTTGTACCAAGTACTCAAGGATAGTTTAGTAATAATTTAAAAAAAAACAACTAGATAATGATATTTCAAATATCCCCAATCCATATCAAGTGACACGGAAACAACTCTTGATATATTAAAAACTTAGAAAAATTATTTACATACGATAAAATGTACTGAATAAAAATTAGCATTATTTGTAACAGGTAATCACTATAAGCTTTCCCAATAATTCATATAAAAAAAGGAAGCCTCCCTCCAATATTATTATTTTATATTGTTCTAAAACTGTCAGGGATAACAGGCATACATGCCAAGGACAATAACAAAGCCGATAGTACACAAAAGCATTCTATTTTCTAAAATATGAATACCTCAATATAATGGAATATTATTACACAGTTAGAAACTAGGAATATGAAGGGTTCAATTAAGCATGGCAAAACATATGAAGTGGTAA
This sequence comes from Potorous gilbertii, assembly GCA_028658325.1. Lineage (NCBI taxonomy): Eukaryota > Metazoa > Chordata > Mammalia > Diprotodontia > Potoroidae > Potorous > Potorous gilbertii. The sequence goes on along the minus strand of JAQQSK010014118.1, from coordinate 7,181 downwards.
AATAAGAGAAATCATTAAAACAATATAAGCAGTTACTCCAAAAATGTATATTAAAATAACCATATGAACAAAAGAAAAATAAACTAAGCACTGTAAGTACAACAACCATACTTGGCCCCTATGAAGAGATAAGAATATATACCTCCGTTCTTTATTTGCATAAAGTCTATAGATGAAAAAAAAAATGTATATAAATGTCAAACTACATTGGTGCTGATCAGTTTTGCTTAATTTATATTTATCTTTGTTTTATTCTTTATTAGAAGGAATGTCTTGAATAACTTTGAAAATAAAGTGACATAACAAAATATCAATTATAATAATGTAAATTTGCAGCAAAATTCCTGCTTTTCTAGTTGTTCTTCTGAGAGGCTATGAGCTACCCTTCCATTCAGTTGCATCTTGGTCATCTGGCTTCTCTTCTAAGGAGAACATTCAGGTGGATGTCATTTAATTCCTAAGCAGTGAACCAACTTCTCCATTTGTGTATAAATATCTAAGATGTAATGTGAAATAAATTTAGTTAATTTTTAGATAGTCTAAAAAATTATGATTCTTTAAAATCCTTTCGTTTCCTTTCATTCATTCTACTTTTACTCCAGTTAAAGTAGAAAGGAATGGCATAGGATGGTCAGTCATTTTGCATTTTAATCTATCCCATAGATGACTGTGGCTAAATATTTAAAACTTGCTGTTACTATTCTGTGATCAAGTTATCTATGTATTTTTTTTAATTTCCTTTTTCATTTTTAACACAGTTTATCACAGACAAAACAATGCAAATTTTTGGTCAGATGATTTTTTTTTACAATATGGATTACAGTATGGATTACAAAATAATTTTTTTTAAACATTAACCAACTGAGACACAAATAATATTTACGTTGCTAACTTCACAACTCTTTATCTAAGTGTCTCCATCGCATTACTAAGAATTAAAGGACTCTAACTTATTGTTGTTGGTCTAAAGTCCTATGCTTAATAGCTTAATTTTAGACTTATCCTCGGATGTTCCCCTTACCAATAATCTATAATTGAATAGATCTGGTATTAAGCTTACAAACCTTTTGACTATAGGAAATTGCCACCAAGAGTAGGAACATTGCAGGGATACAGTATCTCCCCAATTTCATGTCAATTCCATGCAGGATTAGATTGTCCACTTGCATTCAGTTAGGATTAAAGTCTGCCAGGTGTCAGTGGGGAAACTGGGTCAGGAGAATCCTACCTCAGGCCAGGCTGAACAGCCATTCTCCCATCATTCCCTTATGCAGTTCATACCAGCATCTCACCAGCTTACTGGCATCATGGACTGGAGGCTCAGTTTGCCTTTCTTGCTACTCATACCTGGAATTACACTCAGAAGAACTGTCATTTAATAGTCTCATAGCATCTAAAAATGGCAAGTTCCAATCACCAGGTTTCAAATATGATTATAATTTCACTTTGTCTAAGGATCATGTTTTGAGGGAAGTCTTACGTGTCTTACATGCCTTTCTATACATGTTCTAGTTCCTGATTAAATAGCAATCATAAAATCAAATTTACTACTAAAACCTTAACTTTTCCCTCAATGCCAAATTTTACCTGAGGTTACCTTTCTCTAGGAAATTTAGGCTGAAATTCGTTTCCCCAAACTAAAGATGTCATTGATTTATTCTCGGTAACTAGTTCAGTCAATTGTTTTAATACTAATTGCTTTTACCTCACTTTGTAATATGTCCAATTTTTCTCCCCATCACTTCCCTCACCCTGCTTCCTAATATCTTGCATTCTGATTACTGCTTCCCTCAATGTACCCTCCCTTCTATCTCACCCCTCCCTTCCCTTATCCCCATCTTCTCTCTTTTCTTGTAGACAAGATAAATTTCTATGCCCCATTCCCTCTAGCTCATATTTCTCAATTATATGCAATAAAAATTCTCAACATTCATCGCTAATACTTTGAATTCCAAATTCTCTCCCTCCTCCCTGCCTCCTCAACTCCACCGAGAAGGAAAACAATTCAATACAGACTAAATATGTGGTTTTTTGCAAAAGACTTCCATAGTAATCATGTTGTGTAAAACTAATTATATTGCCTCTGTCCTACTCTATTCCCCCTTATTTTTTCCCCACAATTGACCTTGTCCCTTCTTGAAGGTGTTTATTTCTAGTGGCTCCCTTCTCCCATTTGCCCTCCCTTCTAATATTCCCCTCACCCCATTTTCTCCTCTCCTACTTTCCTGTGGTGTGATATAAATTTTCATGCCAAATTTAGTAAGCATGTTATTCCCTCCTTCAGCCACATGTGGAGAGAGTAGCTTCATTTATCCCCTCTCCCCTCTTCCCTTTTTCTCCTCCATTGAATAACACTTTTCTTATCTCTTTTAGGAGTTATAGCCTGCCCCATTCCATTTCTCCCTTTCTCTTCCTGGTATTTTCCACTTACACCCCTTAATTTTTATTTTATTTTAATATTTTTGTGTGGATATCATCTCTTCTGATATAACACAACCTGTACTCTCTATCTATATATGTGTATGTGTGTGTGTACCTGTCTATGTATGTACATGCTCTCCATCTGCCCAAATACTGAGAAAATATTCGAGTTAAAAATATTTTCTTTCCATGTAGTAATGTAAACAGTTCAGCTTTAGAGAGTCTTTTATGATTTTTCCTTCCTGTTTATCTTTTCATGATTCTCTTGATTCTTGTCTTGGGAAGTCAAATTTTCTATATAGATCTGGTCTTTTCCTCAATATGAGTGATTTAAAGTCCTCTATATCATTGAATGACCATTTAATCCTTTGAAGTATTATACTCATAATCTCTGGGTAGGTGATTTTTCATTTCAATCCCAGTTCCTTTGAACTCTGAAATATCCCATTGTAAGCACTTTGATCCCTTAATATTGAAGCTGCCAGATCCTGTGTTATCCTGATTGTATCTCTACAATATTAACATTCTTTCTTTCTAGCTGCTGGCAATATTTTCTCCTCAACCTGGGAACTCTAAAATTTGGCCACAATATTCCTAAGAGTTTCTCTGTTTGGGCCCCTTTCAGGAGGTGATTGGTGAATTCTTTCAATACTTATTTTGCCCTCTGATTCTAGAACATCAGGACAGTTTTCCTTGATAATTTCATGAAAGACAATGTCTAGGCTCTTTTTTTGATCATGGCTTTCAGGTAGTCCCATAATTTTTAAATTGTGTCTCCTGGATGTATTTTCCAGGTCAGTTGTTTCTTCCAATGAGATGTTTCACATTATCTTCTATTTTTACAAATTTTTGGTTTTACTTACTAACTGCTTGGCTTAACTCATAGTCATTCATTTCCCTGAACTCAATTCTCTCTTTCAATGAATTATTTTGTTCAGTGAACTTTTGAACCTTCTCCTCCATTTGGCTAATTCTGCTTTGTAAAACCTCCTTCTCCTCATTGGCTTTTTGGACCTCTTTTTCCAGTTGAGTTAGGCTCTTTTTAAAGCTGTTATTTACTTCAGCATTTCTTTGGTTCTCCTTTAGTAAGCCACTAACTTGTTTTTTAAGGTCTTCTATTGTCTGAGCCCAATTTAAGTTCCCTTTGGAGGCAGAGGCCTTGACTTCCTCTGACAGTATACCTTGTTCTTCCTCATCCAAAAGGATGGGAGGAGACACCTGCTCCTCAGGAAAGTAACCTTCTATGGTCTTATTTTTTTTCCCCTTTTTTGGACATTTTCCCAGTCAGTTACACTGAGTTTCCTCTCCACAACCACCTTGCCTCCAGTTCTGCCAAACCTGCACTTGGGGGCTGAGATTCCAAAGCCTCAGGAGTTTTGGGCTGGAGCAAGACTGCTATTCAGTGTGAGATTAAGATCAGCTGCTCAGGAAGGGGCAGGGCTGCCACATAGGGTTTAGTTCCCTCAGGGGTTTATGATGAGACCTTCAACAATGAATGTGGGCTACTGCCTGCTTTGGGAGCCCTGTCCACTGATGCCTCTACTGCTGCCACCTGAGGAGGCCTGAGTTATGGGGACACCCTGGTCCCTTCTCAGCTAGCCAGAAAGATTCTCTCACTGACCTTTGGTACCTGTGGGTTGAGGAATCTGTGCTGCTGCTGGAGATTCCATCCCTGACACCTGCTCAAATCTACTCCTTTTGGTGCCACGTGGCCAAGGCAGGGCTGGGCTCTGCTCCATGTTTGGGTGTGTGGCAGACCTTTCCCATCAGTCTCTCAGGTCTCTCTGGGATAAAAATCTCCTGTACTCCATTGTTTGGTGGCTTCTGCTGCTCTATAATTTGTTGAGACTGCTTTTTTACAGGTATTTTATGGGCTGTGGAGTAAGAGCTAGTATATATGCATCTTTCTACTCCTCCATCTTGGCTCCACCCCCAAGTTATCTATGTATGGATAGACTTATCCTTGATGAAAAGACTCCACTTGAATCTACAGCACCTTAGTATAACTTGGCAGAGCTACCACTTCCCTGGCAAAGTTGTTTACTTTGCCAACTGCTTGTTTAAATCTATTATCAATCCACCTCCTTTAATCATTAGTCATAGCTTTAACAATTTATTTTAGGATACTTTTCAAGGATTTTATAGTTTATAAAACATTGTGTTGCTTGCTTATGCCTATCATGTTTCTTTTCATTACCCCTTTTATGATTTGGAATTTTTACCCCACTGAGATTATGGAATTTCAGGGTTTCAAATTATATAGCATCACTGAAAGAATACTCATGTTAAAAAGCTTTTTTGACAAGTAATTTGAATTATATTATATCCAATGTGTGCATAGAGTGGCATAGGTTGAAGATACTAGCACTTTGGGGACAAGAACTGAAGAGACATAACTGAGATCATGAATTGGCTTCTTGCTAGGTCCCAAATCCAGCAACCTGCATAGTAATCCAAGAATATTTAATTTCTGAATTATAGAAACTGAGAACAGGACTCCCTATAGAATCAGTAGCTACAGAGATGTTCTTGTGCTTGTCATTCATTGCCAAAGAAGACCATGACATCAGAGATATTATGGTGTGACTTGCACATGACTTTGTTTTGAGTGAAGGAGGGCTGTGCAGGTCACCAATCTCTCTTCTCCTCCAGAGCCATCTGAATCCAGTGACCAGATATTCATCAGGATGACTGGAGATGACCCAGGATGCAGTGAGAGATGTTGACCCCTTTAAGCCAAGGTCTATGCAGGTACTCATTTAGGATGAGATAACACCCATTCATTGAATAGCTCTGTTTAAGAAGAGGTTTTGAATGGTAAATCAGTATTATGTTAAAGAACTTATGTTGCAGAAAATTCAATGTTCAGTTTAAAACACGTAGATTTGCTGCAATACAATGCAAGTCCGGTTTTTAGCAAGATTATTGTTTTTCAGCAGTTGAAGTGCTGGCACACTTTTTTTCTTTCTGTTATACATCCCTTTAGGCAAACTACCAGCATGTAGAAAAAATGTCCAAGTTAATTAACTTGGAGAAGGGAGGGGAAGTAACAATAAGTGTGTAGGGTTACCAATAGTTAGTACACAGCTAAGCAATGGGCAGTCAACAACTGTAGTAGTCACTAATACACTATCATGTTTCTGTAATTAAGCAAAGGGCTTCCAAATTTCACAACAAATCATTTCCACAGAGTAATTATACTTGAAGTTATCCAGGGAAATGTTCTATGAAAGGTGAGAGGATATTCATTAGGTTCCCCTCAGTAGGGAAACATTTGCTGTACCACTCAGGGTTTGACTTTCCTGTTCTCATTAGTATTAATGACACCGACATGATTAAATCCCTGCAGTTTTTCTCAAGACTCATTACAGTAAAATGGAAAATCCTTATGAAATTCTGACATAAAACAGCAAATTTCACCCCATCTATACCCACCATAAGCCAATGATAACAATTTTGATAAATACCTTAGATACTATTTGTATTGCTTCTTTTATTTCATCATTCAATCTAGAATCTCAAAGTAACTCAAAAGTGTTATTTAATTAAACTGTGCAAAATCCCTCTAAAGTAAATAAGCATTATTTACATCATTTTGAAATATAAAGCCTGACACAGAAAGATGAATTACTTTACAACATATACATAAATAAATTGCATAAGGGCCCACCCAACAAAATTCTTGTAGTCATTTCATGCTTACCTTGCTTTTTCGGAGTAATGTGTTCACTCCATTTCAAGATCAGACTGATTTTCAAATTAGGATTTTATTCAGCTAGAACATATTTTGTTTTTATATTAGGTTGAACTGTATTCTGGTAAATTCTACTCTATGTTACAGGGCTCATTCAGGCATTAAATGAAAACTTCAAATAACATTTGTCTGGGGATTTGTTACATGTTAAATACCAATAAGTTTCTGGTAATATGTTTATTGGCACAACAGTTATGCAACATAATAAAATACAATAAAGTTTTATGATGTTTCATTTGTTCAAATAGCTCCCCAAAGCATAGTTACTCTCAGAATGGAGGGCATGAAAGGTTATTAATCAGGATGTAGGCTATATAGAAGAAGCATATTAGGAGAACTGGGAAAGGTTGATGGTCCTGAATTGCAAGGCAAGAAAGAACTGTTTTTTAGAGCATATCACAATTATGGATTATCAGGTAAGTGTAGCTTTCAAAATAAATGAAGATTCAATAAAAAGGAAGTGCTGCTCAAGAAAGATAGTTCTATATTACAGAAATTCACTACTTCAGGTTAGAGCAAGTTTGCCTGTACAAATAAAGAAAAGAGATGGCTACGTGGTATGATTAAGTAGAGCATTTCACTGAAAATTATGCCATTCAGTCTATAAGTATTTCACTATTAGATATCAGTTCCTTAAATTCTTAAAGACTTTCTGGCCTTTAGTTGTTGTTCAGTCATTGCCATGTCTGACTCTTCTTGATCAAGCAGACCACAATCCATCAATGAGGTTTCCTTGGCAAAGACCCCGGAATGGTTTGCCATTACTTCTCTAGTAGATTAGAGCAAGCAGGCTATGGCTTGCCCTGGGTCACAGTGCTGTTGAGTGTCTGAGATCAAATTTGAATTCACATTTCTGACTACAGACCCAGAACTCTATTTACTGAGCTACCTAATTGCCTCTTTTCTGATCTTTAGGAGTTACTTATAAAGATGCCAATATTCCTGTAAGAAAATTTTATTTTATACTGTTATGTTAATAATTGATTATTAATTTACGATTCACCCT
>JAQQSK010014117.1:5000-11241 GCA_028658325.1 Potorous gilbertii | reverse complement strand
TTGAGAGCTATCAGTTTTACTCCTTGTAAATAATTTAGGGAAAAAGAAGCTAAAATGATATTTTACTTGAAGATTATTTCCCAGATATTCCCACTTGCATTTGGGGGCATGTCAACTTCAGTTATCCTTGCCATCCCCATCCCCATGTATAAATGAGAGTTGGCTTTATGGCTGTCTTTCTCTTGTGATGGAAATGAATCATACTAGTTCATTTTCCAAAAGTTAAAAGAAAAAGCATGTACTGTTGTTAGAGAAACTGCCCAAATGGATTAAAACTTCATTAGGCCTAAAACCAATTCATTATGTCATTGAAGGTTTTAGATATTTTGGTGCTGGTGAATTCTTTGTTGATCCAGGAGCCACAAGAGCCAGGTAGATGCTCAGCGGGCCACATATCTACCTTGTGACATGCCTGATTAGGCTGTGGTATTTTCTTCTATCCAACAAGCTTGATTTTTTTCTTTTTTATTTTCCATGGGACACTTTTCAGTGTATTTTTCATAACTTTTACAATTTTGTAGTTCTTTTTTTAACTGCTACTTTAAGATATAAATCAAAATCTATTTCTTAGCTGGACAGTGGAATATTTTTTCCCTAACTTGTTACAAAATCTGCCTGCATCTTTTTCTTTCTCTTTCAAAAAGAAAAGACTAAATCTTTCACCTTTGATGTGTATATATATATATATATATATATATATATATATATATAGAGAGAGAGAGAGAGAGAGAGAGAGAGAGAGGAAAAACAGATGCACAATATTAAAGACATAGTTAAATTTGGAGTGTAATCATCAGTCTTATACATGCAGTAAGACCAAATCTGTGAGTCCTCCAAGTGGAGAAGCAAAGTAACTGAAAATATCACAAGAAGATATAATGCTAAATCAGAATCCCAGCCAGAAGGTGTTAAAAAATAGAGTATATTTGTTTTAATATTGACTTTTTTAAACTTATGACTTTTTTATTTTTACAAAAGGTCTTTGTACTCTACTATGTGCTTACATTGAGTTTGCAAATATTTTTATACTAACAAGCATATCCTTCATCTACCTACCTACTATAAGTGCAAACTATATGAAAGGGTATTTTCATTTATGTACGAGTACAGTTTAAAAAAAACAACAGGAATTATGGGAATTTGTAGCAGTATAAAATATTAATAACTACATTCTTTAAGAATGCTGCTGAGAGTTTGAATTTCTGAAATTTAACATGCTTAATAACAGCTCTGGTCCCACCAGTGCCTAATGATGAATCTATTTTTCAAAGTCATTTTTGTTATAAATTATTTAATATCCAGTCAGCACTATACATTGCCCTGTTATGCTGATGGGGTGTGTGCGTGTGTCCAATTATAAAAAGTAAGCAGACACTTCACTATCTCCTTTCGCACTTCTGTTGTTACTCACCGTGGTATACCGTCAAGTACTATCAAGGAGAGAGGGAAAAAAAACAACTAACTAGTAGCTTATTTAATGAAGACAATAAGATGTTGCCCTTGGAAGTATTGGAATGCAGATTATAGTCATTTCTCTAGGTAAAAGAAAATCCTATAACCTTGTCTGGTCATGAAATAAAGTAAGTAGGTAAAATGCGATATTGAATCACATCAATCTCAGAAATGTCACTAATTCAAGGAATTGATGTTATATGTGAATAAGATGTATAATAATTACCATATAATTTACCTATATTATTAGCCCGCAGCTTTAAAAAGGAGATAGGGGAATAAGATATTTATCTTATATCAAATGTAGCCAAACAAACTGATCTGGATGAATAAATCTGTTTTCTTTCCAATAAAATATCAGGCATAACTGGGTATTTTGTTTATATTTTTGTCTTATTAATCAGCCATAAATATGGTACTCTCTCTGTTCCCTATATGGTTCTTAAATTTGAGTTTTCTGTAATGCTGTGCTGGCTTTCTCTGTAATGCTATGTATTTTATTCTGTGCATTTAAACACATTATTCCAAAAAGCAGCCTATCGACTTCACAAGCCTTCCAAAGGAGTCCATGATACAATCAAAAGTGAAGAACCTTTGTACTCTAACTATAACTATTCTTCATTTTCAGTGGTTTGGAATTCATTTTCTGTTTTTTACTGATATCTTTTTAATGTTGGAGAGGGAGGAAATCATTGGAAAATGTGAAGAAAGGCCCAGGACACACTCAAGGTCTACCAGTCCATTCCCCTGCATCTGTTCTAGCAGATAAATGACATCTCATGGTCATCATGCCTCTTGGGTTGGAGGACGCCATTCCAGCCTGTACACTAACCAATTTGTTTCTATCTGATTATCCTCTTGAGAAGCTGAACATCCCCAAGGGACCTCAACCTATGGGATAAACCAACTGTTAACAATGCTGTTGAGAAGATGATTCTCAATCCAAGCAATTACACAGGAAGACACAGGAATAATCACTGCTATTATTGAGAACTAATTATCCAGTTTGCAGATTATGTGCAGCCCTCAGTTCCCATAGGGTTTAGCTGGGGAAAGGAGAGAGAAAAGGTAGAGCTCAAATGAGGCTGTTTTGTTCCTGTATTATATTCTTAATAAAAAATGTACTCCGGAAGAAATTAATTCATAAAATAAGGCTACAAGTACATCTCCGGACTTGTAATCAGAATCCTAGAGCTAGAAGGGATGCCTAGTCCTTCTTACTGTCTGATGGATGAATCTTGCCTTTAATATCCCTGACAAGTGATCATCTACCCTCCATTATTTATTGATGCTTTCTCTGGAGCCCATTAGCTCAAAGTTGTTTCATACTTTAAAATTTTATAGCTCAAAAGATACTTTTATTGTGTAGAAGGGGGAGCATTTAGGAGTCTTGTTGACTTTCTGTTGGAAATATATAGCTTTCACTCGTATGACCTGGGTCTTTGCAATATTGCTACCACATTGTAGCATCTTTCAGGGAGAAATCCACCCTGCAGGTCACATCAAATGTGTCACCACTATTTGTAATGCTTATTTCAAGGGGAATAATAGTCACGTATTATTTAAGGGATACTTTTTTTTAAATGTTACATATTTAACAATGTGTCACAGTAAGTTTTCATCTGTGAAACATTTTTTAATGTTTTAACTTTGAACATCCAGAATACTTCTATCAGGGCTGATGGTTCTTATTACAAAACTGCCATATTAATTCTCTACCAGATTGTCTTGGTTATCCAAACCATTTGTGTTATACAAACTTATATACAAAGTTCTTTGTTATCCTTTCTAATAAAAGATACTCTGCTGTAATCCTTTGATGTATTCTCTCTTTTAATAGCCTATATGTTCCAAGTATCAGTTAATTTCTGCCCTATGCAACAGCTACAAAAATGGGCCAATCAGCATCACCTGGAGGGCACCCAATTCTCAAATCTGTTTTCCTCTTGTTACTAGAACAAAAATCTGGGAACAGTAGTGGTGAACATTGGGAACATTGGGTGTGTCTCCTCTCCAGTAGCCCAGATGCACCTTTCTCTAGAATTTCTGTCCAGTGATGATGATAGAACTTAGAATTTCTATGAATGAGCCACACCAAAGACATCCGAGCTTTGGATTGTGGGATATTTGGGGGAGAGAGAACATGTATATAGTGCCTATGATGTGCCAGGCACTATGGCAAAGCATTTTTTAAATATCTCATTTGATTATAACAAACCTGCAACATAGATGCTATTATTTTCACTATTTTACAGTTGGGGAAACTGAGGTAAGCAGGTTGAGTGGCTTGCCCATGATCACATAGCTAGGAGGAATTTCAATTTTAATTTTAACTCAATCTTCTATCCATTGTCCCACTAGGAGAATGCTCACCTAAACAACACCCAGGATGTTTGCTCCACTAGCGTTGCCATTTCTCTCTGCATTAGTCTAATTTGTCACCTTGTAGCAACATTTCAGAATTACATTGATTTCTTCTAAATCTTCTCCACATCTCAATAGGATAGAGTGGTTTTTACCAAGAAATGATTGCATCTTTGCAGCTGTTGCTACAGCCATGTAGTTATAAAATATTAGTTTATATTATTCAGACAGCAGGAATATTTCCTTTTTTCTTAAAAAAAAAAAAAAACTAAACTCTGGCCCCTTTTGAGAATGTTTACCATCTACTGATTTTCCTTTCTCTTCCCCTATCCCCACTCCCAGTTGTGGCAATGTTATATTTGAAATGTTTGTTTTTAGGTTTTCAATGTATTGTTTAAACAGGCTCTTTGGTGCTTGTAAAATACGAAAAGCATTGCAGCAAGTTTACAAATTAAATAAACCATCAAGAGGAAATAATGACATACTTGAATGCCACTAAATCATTAGGTCTAGAAAAACCCAACTAAACAAAAATGGATCTTGCATGAAATTCTGAAGGTTTTTCACATCAGAGAAGGATTTGTTTAAATTATGGGTTAATTTATCAAGAATTCTAATCATAATAGAAAAGTCGTGTAACCCATTATGATCCCAACTTTCCATTATGTGATTCATGTCTAGAATTATAGCTAGTGATCATAATACTAACATGGATGTAGTACATTATGCTTCATAGAACGTTTTATATGTGCTGTCTCGTGATCCTCACAACTCCTTGAGGCAACTACTATTATCTGCACTTTACAGAAAAAGAAAATGAAGCTGAGGCCTAAGGCCACACATCTGGCAGTTGTCTGAGTCAGGATTTGAACTCAGGTCTTTCTAACTTGTAGCGCCACGGTGATATTCACAGCACCTACAGTGGCTAGGATAATATGCCAGCACAATTCCGAATCGCAAAATATAACAGACTCACCACGTGGAAGACAGAATCAAAACATTTATTCAAACACCAGAAAGCCAAATCCTGACACCAGAAACCCAATCCGTTATAGCAACAAAGAAATCTATCATAGTAACGAAGTCTATGCACATTATCAGACCTTCCCACACAAGGGCTCCCTTAAGCAAAAGCCTTATCTCCTTAAAGCAAAGCCTTATCTCACAGCTGCCTGCTTCCCTGTGCCCTTCCCAGCTCTGGCTAGTCTGACCAACTTCCCCTCAACTCTTCTCCAGCTCTGCCTCTTCCTGTTCTATCCATTCAGCAAGCTCCTCCCATGACATGTAACTTAGACTTCCATGTGAATGGCAAAGATCTTCCCATTTAAAATACCATTACATAACTCCATGTCTAATAATCTTAACCACTGCACCACCTAAGTGCCTAAACTATGGTAAAACCTGAATTGATTGAGTTACATATTCAGTCTACCTGGGGTTTGTTTATTTGGTTGGGCTTTGTTTTCATTTGTGGGGAGGGAGGTTTGTGTGATGTTAGTTTGTGTTCCCAAGTATGCTCTCGGGCCTTCTTGTCCCACTTACAGTGGACTTTGTTCTGTTACTAATGATTTCTCCCTTTTTGAGGTATAAAAGTCCTCATTGTTCTTTGTTCTACATTGGCCTTATTTACTTAGCCACTTGTAAAAATTCCCTTGTCCAGTTAACCCTTGATAAAGGGTGAATTCTTTCTCTTGTCCTGGGTGTTGCTACCATTGATTCCATACTTATGATGTTTAATGATTCATTGGCAGTACACAGACACACACACACACACACCCCTTTGGTCATAAGTTTATAGATTTACAACCAAAAGGCCACCTAGCCCAATCCCCTTATTTTATAGATGAGAAAACTGAGACCCAAAGAAGTTTCCCAACATCAAACAGTAAATAGGCATTTATTGAGTACTTTACTATATGCCAGACCACAAAGAAATGACAGGGGGAGGACAGAGGAGTGGGAGATATGATCCCTGCTCTCAAGAAGCCCACATTCTAAGATGGGAGACAACATGCAAAAAAAGTGTACATATAAGCTACATACAGGCTATGTGAAAGCTCATTTCAAAGGGAAGGGAGGAGTTCAGGCAGAAAGACCTCCTGCAGAAGGTGAGAACTGAGATAAATTTTAAGGATGCCAAAAATTGGAGGTTGGGAAAGAAAGCACCCCAAGAGGACAGGAGACCAGTATTATTAGACCATAGATATATGGAGGAAAGTAAAAAGATCACTACAAAAGTAGGAAGAAAGCAGGTTGTAAAGGACTTTAAGCAGGATTTATATTTAATCCTGAACATAAGATAATAGGGAGGTCCTGAAGTTTATTGAGTAGAAAGGTAATACAGTCAGATCTGCACTTGTAAAAAATCATTTTAACAGTTTAGTGGAAGATGAAATGTAGTGGGGAGAGACTTGGGTCAGGGAGC
>JAQQSK010014116.1:0-11242 GCA_028658325.1 Potorous gilbertii | reverse complement strand
TAATATAATAAATGTCATATATTTATCCTTATATTTATTATAATATAATAGATATTATATATTTGACATAATTATCATATAATTGTTATTTTATAATAAATTATTATTTCTATAAGGATGGCTCCCTGGCAAGTGTTGGGGTGCTTGAAGGAAAATGTAGAAGGTGTAAAAAACAAATGATATTAATCCAATTTTATTTTAAAAACAAATAAAAGGCATATTAAGACAAATGAGAAGCTGGAGCAAAATTTACTTGGCAACAGATTATTCCAAAAAGCAAGAGATATAATCATGATATAAAAAGATGAAAAGGCACAGGATAAGATAAAAAGAAATATACCATGTTTAAAGGCAACACGTGCAATCCATTAAGCGGGATGCGCACCAACTGGTCTGTCATTGGAAAGATCTGGCATTTTAGCAGGTTCATGGTGTTAAGCTCTCCTGCGATAACAGCCTAAGTACAGATATAGAATTTATTAAATATCCACCCTTCTGTCTTTAATAGGTTTTCTCCCCCGAAGTCTATGTGCTTTCTTATTTTCATTTGAGATACTTTTTGGAGAAAAAAAAGGAGGGCACTGCCTTTCTTGAATATTCTTTTTTTTTCACAGAAAAAAGATAGAGAATATTGGGTAATCTCACTATTTCCTGGGGGCAGATGAAGGTTCTGTGAGGAGAGTTCAGGGCAATATATCTAATAACTAGTCTTTTCAATTAAACTAGGGACCCGTACCATATTTTCTTATTCCTAGATCCTTTAATCTTAGATAAACTTCCAGTTAGTCAATGAGAAAATTGAACTGGTTATGTGAAAAGTTCCTGAGAGCCTTATTCCCCCCTGAAGACCTCCCCTTGTGAACTGGGAATTCTCTCCCTGCAGAGAGTGAGAAATTCCTTCTGATACCCATAGAAGCAATTTGCCCCATTATGAGGAGTCACTTAAGTATTATTTGTCCTAGCAAACTGAGGATGACTGAAAGGTCTATGAGTTACTTATATCCTCCTCTGATGCCCCATAAGGATATGGAGTTTATCTCAAAGGCTATGTCAATGGTATGCAAACTCTGGCAGGTTCTATTAAGCCGGAAAAGCATTATCTAAAGGATGGGTGGGGAACCTGTGGCCTTGAGGCCACACATGGCCCTCTAGGCCCTCAAGTGCGGCCCTTTGACTGAATCTAAACTTCACAGAATAAATCCCCTTAATAAAAGGATTTGTTTTGTATGAATTGGACTCAGCCAAAAGGCCACACCCCAGGACCTAGAGGACCATATGTGGTCTTGGGGCCACAGGGGTTCCCCACCCCTGGTATAGAGTCACTGAAGGTTGATTGCTCCTGGTCTACAAACAACCCAGCTGAGCCACTGCTGATGCCTTTTACAGGTGTAAGAGCTTTCAGAGCTTGGCTGACATGAGTATGAATGGAGGGAAGCCTCATACCAGTGAAGGAGTTGGTTAGTTGGCAGTAAGTACAAAGGGCCACCCCAAACCAAGGAAAACTCAGCAATCTCCTGTCCTTTCAAATCATATTTTTGTTATCTAGCTCCTTTCCCTCTCACCTCCTTCCACTGAAAAATGAAAAAGAAAAAATCCAAAGCCTTAACGTTCTTTAAGTGTTTCAAAACAGTTTGTCTCATTGTTATTATATAAATGACTCTCATTCTGTTTGTTTCACTGCATATCAGTTCATGCAAGTTTTCCCAGTTTTCTCTGAAACTGCCCCCTTCATCGCTTCATATAGCACAGTAGTACTCTGGTAAATGCATATAAATCATTTGTTCAGACATTCTCTAATTGAAAGGCATATCCTCAGTTTCCAGTTACCGCTGGAAATGATCTACTCTAATTTTTTTGTATATATGAGTTCTGTTCTTTCTTTGATCTCTTTAGAGTATAGGCCTAGAAGTGATATTGTTCAGTCCAAAAATATGGGGCATAACATTTTGGGGCATAATTCCAAACTGCTTTCCAGAATGTCTGGATCAATTTCTAGATCTAACAACAGTGCATTAATTTACCCATTATCAAAAATCTCTCCAATATGAGTCATTTTCATTTTTTGGTCATCTTTGCCAATCTGATGGATGTAAGGTGGAACCTGAGTTGCTTGAACTTGAATTTCCCTAATTATTACTGATTTGGAGCTTTTTGTCTCAGTGTTGATAGCTTAGATCTCTTCGTTTAAAAACTGTTCATATCTTTTATCCAAATTTCTACTGGAGAATAGCTATTAGTTTTATAAATTTGAATCACTTTCTTATACATATTGGTTATAAGACCCTTGGCCAAGAAACTTGCTGTAAATGATTTTCCCAGTTATCTTTTTCCCTTGTAATTTTAGATGATTTTGAGGTGATTTTTGCCTCTGTAGTTATAGGTAGAATGGACTATCCTGTTTAGACCTCTGAGGTATCTAGGGAGCCACACGAATAATTTCTGTCTATACGTGATAGCGCTGAATTTTTGGAGCTGGCAGAGACTTCAAAAAATCTTATGTCCAACCCTGCAATTTTATATTTTTTGTTATGAACTTGGCAAGCATTTGCAAATAGGAACATTTCCATATACAAACAGAAAAAAGGGAATTGCATATGAGATCACGAATTTATTATAGATAACTTGTTTTGAATAAACATTGATAGTACCAATGCTAATCTTCTCTGTGTCCTCTTCTAAATATCTTTTGGCTTTCTTCTGTGTGATTTTTTTTCTGTTTCATGGACACTTTAATTTCTTTTTTTTTTTTTGCATCATTATCACTATTTCCTATTCTCAGCTCCCCAATTCCCTCCGCTTCCAATAAAAGGTAACCCTTGTATCAGATTAGCATAATTAAGCCAAACCAATTTACTTTCCAGGTTTCTAGTGTCTCCTGGGTTTACATTTATGAAGCATATCCACCTCTGATATTCTCATCAGAAATGCCTGAAAGTGCTCCCTTCTGTTAGTGATCTGTTTTTCTTTCTCTGTTGGATTAAACTCAGCTTTGCAAGCCAAGTTCCTCTTTGCTGTACGTCTTGATGTTCACTCATGGTAGTTGTTGCATAGTCTTTCTGACCGTGACTATGGTATCTGAACTCTGCCTTCCTGGCTGCTTATGATATTGAATTTTTTGTTTTGTTTTGCTTTGTTTCAAAGTGGAACCTGTGGCTTTTGGGCTATAACATTCCTGATTCTTTTCAATTTGGGTTTCTCTTAGGAGGTAAGCAGTGCACACTATATGTTTTCACTTTGCCCTCTAGTTCTAATAGGCGTGGGCAGTTTTTAATCTATGATTCTTTGAAATATGGAAAAGGCCTTTTTTGCCATGTGTTTTAGGTAAGCAGTGATTCTTAGATGATGTCTCCTGGATTTGTTTTCTAGGTCAGTTGTTTTTGACAGGAAGTGCCTTATAATTTTCTTTAAAATTTTTTGACCTTTTGACATCATTTTAATATTTTTGTTGTTTCATGGAGTTACTGAATTCTAATTGATCCTATCTAATTTTTCAGGGAGTTCAGTATTTTATAAGATTTTTCATCTTTTATTCTGTCATTTTCTTTTCATTTTTTCCCTCAAGAACACATTTCATTTTTTAAATATCTTGCTTCATTTTTTTCTAGATACTCTTGGAATCCCTTGGGGCCAAGCCATTTTTTTTATGTGAAGTTATACTTGAATGTGTTGGGGAGTTACCAAACTTCTTCTGGATTTACCTTCCAGGCATAGTATTTCTTTCTTGTATTTGGTGTTTTCTTCTGTCTAATTCTATTTCCAGCCTCACTTTCTGGATTGGGACTCTTTGGGTGAAACTCTGGTCTTTCATATTTTGGTGAGGTGTGAAAAGAAATGATGATGACACATGCTTGATCCTATCCTTTGTGCAGTCTGGATGCTCAACTTGTTTAATTCACAGAAAGGGGGCACTTCTAGAAGACCATTTGCTAAGGGCAGAACTAGGATTTGAATAAAGGGAGTCTGAAATGCACTCTAATGCACTACCATGTTTTGTCTTACTGGAATTCATGAAACAATTTCCAGTACAGACAGGTGTGGAGGCAAGGTGATAAAATGGTATACAAGATTGTAAATGAGCATACACAGTTTTTTAATAGATCCTTATGTTTTTATGGGCAAAGGAGGAGTTGGCCAAAGAGAGAATGGGTAGCCTGTTGTATCCTTGTTAAGGAGATAACTCTTGATTATTTCATGCTAAGAACACATAAATGATAAGTGTGTTGAATTTGAACTTGGTGGACTTGGGTTCAGATCTTGGTTCTGGGCAATCTTAAGGGATAATGGAAGCTCATAATATGGTGTTTTCAAGTTTCAAAATTACATTGCATTTATTTGATCATTTTGTCCTTGCAGTAAATGTGCAAACTAGGCAGTGCTTTTAATTGTCGTTTCAGAGATGCAGAAACTGAGGCTGAAAGGTTTTGTGATTTGCCAGGGTCATTTGATGTCTGCCTTTGCAACTCATTTACCCCTTCCTGGGTCTCAGTTTCTTTATCTGTAAAATGGGGATGAGAAAGGTGCTTATTTTACAGACTTATGGCAAGGATGAGATGAGGAAATATGCTTTGAAAACTTTGTAAATTCTGATCAGGGACAGCACGGTAGTGCGCTGGATTGGATTCCAGGAGGCCTTGGTTTCTAATCCTGTCTGGGCCACTAGCTGGTGGTTTTATAGAAGCCCCTTCTCTTTGGCTTTGTTTTCCTGCATCCAGATTACAGAGGGGATAGGACCCATCACTGGACTATATTGCCTGCCTCCCTGAGTTACTCTGAGGATGAAAATAACATAATATTTCTAAAATACTTACTCCTACAGCTCCAGGCCTACAGTAGGTGTTAGTTATCATTTTATTAATTCTGATACACTTCAGATTACCCCAGACCCTTTCTATAGAACTCCAGATGGAACTCAGGTACTGCAGGGGGAAGGGGAGGGGGGGATGGGTCCCAGGCAGCAGCACCAATCTCCCTGGTTGCTCCAGTCAGGGAAGGGACAGAAAACCAAGCAGCCTCCTAGAGGCAGGGAATGGTATTGTAGGTCCCTCAGGCCCCACCCCCATCCCCAAGAATAAGGAAGTGAAAGTTCCATATTTGACCTCAGATAACCCCCTCACATGCTACTATTGGCCTTTTCACCTTTTCCCCCTTGGATGGCCTCCCTCCTCATGCTCCGCCCTATCCTGCACTGGCCTTCCTCAACATTCATTGGAGGATTTGCGTCAGTTGCCATGACCCACAGGCAGAAAGTCTCGTCTATTTCCAAGACTGCTACCTTGTATATATATTCCACAGGGCACACACCCGGAGCCAGAGGGAGCCATTTTGTGGCTGGAGCAGACATTGTGGAGGCTGCTTAGGTAAGTTCTCCCTCTCTTGAGGCCTTTTCCTTCATTAATTCTTGGTATATTTTAAATGTTTCTTCATTTTAAGGAGCTCTAATTCCTTACAAGGCCACAGAGTCAGGGCTGGGAACAAAAACTGGACAGAATTTCCTCAAAAGGAAAGGTTTTTTATCTTAAAGGGTGGCCCATGGAGCAAAAACTTGCTCATGGATGCTGAGGATAAATGTTGCCACAGAAATGATCCAGGTAAAAACAAATTGCCGTGATAAAAATGTCCAGGCCAAATGACATGGAAAAAATTTGACTGAAAAATGGTTCCTTTAGGGACAAGGATAAGAAAGTCTTCATATACAAGTCAGAAACTCTCTTGCAAGTGGTGGATGATTTGGCTTTGATGTTTTTTGACACACAGACAGAAGGAGAGAGAGGGAGAGAGAGGTAGAGACAGAGAAAGAGTGACAGAGAGAGACGGAAAAAGACAGAGAGGCAGAGAAAGACAGAGAGAAAGAGAGAGACAGAGAGAAAGAGAGAGAGTGTGTGACAGAGAGAGATGGAAAAAGAGAGAGGCAGAGAAAGACAGAGACAGAAAGACAGAGAAAGAGAGAGACAGAGAGAAAGAGAGAGAGAGTGACAGAGAGAGATGGAAAAAGAGAGAGAGGCAGAGAAAGACAGAGACAGAAAGACAGAGAAAGAGAGAGACAGAGAGAAAGAGAGAGAGAGTGACAGAGAGAGATGGAAAAAGAGAGAGAGGCAGAGAAAGACAGAGACAGAAAGAGAGAGAGAAAGAGAGAGACAGAGAGAGACAGAAAGACAGAGAAAGAGAGAGACAGAGAGAAAGAGAGAGAGAGTGACAGAGAGAGACAGAGACAGAGAGACAGAGAGAAAGAGAGAGTGTGACAGAGAGAGGCAGAAAAAGAGAGAGGCAGAGAAAGACAGAGACAGAAAGACAGAGAGAAAGAGACAGACAGAGACAGAAAGACAGAGAAAGAGAGACAGAGAGAAAGAGAGAGTGACAGAGAGAGACGGAAAAAGAGAGAGAGGCAGAGAAAGAGACAGAAAGAAAGAGAGAAAGAGAGAGACAGAAAGACAGAGAGAAAGAGAGCGACAGAGAGAAAGAGAGAGTGTGACAGAGAGAGACCGAAAAAGAGAGAGGCAGAGAGAGACAGAGACAGAAAGAGAGAGAGAAAGAGAGAGACAGAGAGGGACAGAAAGAGAGAGACGGAGAGAAAGAGAGAGAGAAAGTGACAGAGAGAGACATAAAAAGAGACAGAGACAGAAAGACAGAGAAAAAGAGAGAGACAGAGAGGGACAGAAAGACAGAGAGAAAGAGAGAGACAGAGAGAAAGAGAGAGAGTATGTGACAGAGAGAGGCAGAAAAAGAGAGAGGCAGAGAAAGACAGAGACAGAAAGAGAGAAAGAGAGAGACAGAGAGGGACAGAAAGACAGAGAAAGAGAGAGACAGAGAGAAAGAGAGAGAGAGTGACAGAGAGAGACGGAAAAAGAGAGAGAGTGTGTGACAGAGAGAGACGGAAAAAGAGAGAGGCAGAGAAAGACAGAGACAGAAAGACAGAGAGAAAGAGAGAGACAGAGAGGGACAGAAAGACAGAGAGAAAGAGAGAGACAGAGAGGGACAGAAAGACAGAGAAAGAGAGAAAGAGAGAGAGAGTGACAGAGAGAGTGACAGAGAGAGATGGAAAAAGAGAGAGAGGCAGAGAAAGACAGAGACAGAAAGACAGAGAGAAAGAGACAGACAGAGACAGAAAGACAGAGAAAGAGAGACAGAGAAAAAGAGAGAGAGAGTGACAGAGAGAGAGTGACAGAGAGAGACGGAAAAAGAGAGAGAGGCAGAGAAAGACAGAGACAGAAAGAAAGAGAGAAAGAGAGCGACAGAGAGAAAGAGAGAGACAGAGAGAAAGAGAGAGAGTGTGTGACAGAGAGAGACAGAAAAAGAGGCAGAGAAAGACAGAGACAGTGTAGAGAACAGTGGTAGAACACACAAGAGAGGTGAGTACTTACATAGGAGAGGTGAGTACTTTGGAGCTAAATTGTTGAAGGGTCTTGAATGCCAACACAAAGAATTTTTACTTTTAAAAGAGTGTTGGAGAATCATAGCTCACTAGCTGGAGAGGACATGATTTTGTTTAGCTCAGGTCTTCTGAACCCTTTTTTGTATGACTTGCACCCCTAGCCCCGCTTTGCCTTCTACTAAAACCTATGAATTCCTTTTCAGAGCAATGCTTTTAAGGGCATAAAATAAAATACATGGTATTATAAAAGAAACCAACTACATTGAAAAATGTAATTTTTTTTTTTGCAAAATTTTTAGAAAGTTCACAGGCACTAAATTAAGATGCCTGGGATCTAGATAAAAAAAAAAAAAAGCAAAACTAAGTAGCTCATCACAATGGCCGCCATGCTTACATTTTGGCATCATTTAACCAAGATATAAGGGGTCTTGGGAAGGGTTTCCCATAGTTTGTCTACCTAGGAGTCTGAATTATAACTTGCTAAAAGGTCATCAGGGGAAGATCCTCCAACTGCGCTCAATTGGTTAACTTCACAAGTCTCCCCCTACTCCATATTTCAAGAGGTATCCATTAAGCTAGTCCAGACAGTATATGGCCCCCTTGGTGTCAAGACCCAGGAGAGCTTATTGCTTTTTTTTAAAAATTTTGTCCAAAGCTGTGATTTCATCCATTAGCAAACTCCAGCAAACCCACTCCACGAAAGCAGGTAGGAGACTGAGGGTCTTCTACAGCGATTTCTATCTCAGAATTGTCTGGGTATTAAATAATTTGTTAAATAGACTGTGGTTTTACAAAATCACAACATTATGGATACTTTTATAGACGTGGTCAGACGTATTAATGGCTGTTAAGTAAAGAGAGTGATTAACACCAACATGGCAACTAACCACAATATGAAAAGCATTAGACAAAGATCCAAGATGTCCAAGCCCTTGACCTAGTTGCACTATTTACTGACTCTGTCCTTGAGCAAGTAATCAGGTCCCCTGCACCTCAGTTTTCTAATCTCTGAAATGGCTAAATCATCTTTAAGGGACCAAAGGTTTTAAACACACTGCCTGCAAAACACACTCCCAAGTATGGAAGAATTGGGAAATATTTAACAAAATAAAAATACGAGGAAATGAGATTTTTTAACTAAATATGTAGGGGTTAAATATGTATGGGTTTAAATAATTGGTCTTGGGTCATAAGGAAGCAACTTGGGGGAAGTGGGTAGAACTCTGGGCCTAAAGTCAGGAAAATTTGAATTCAAATCTCACCGCAAACACTTTATAGCTGTATGACCCTAGACAAGTCATGTAATTTCCATTTGTCTCAGTTTCCTCAACTGTAAAATGAGCATAACAATAGCATCTACTTCCCAGGGTTGTTAGGAGAATTAAATGAGATGATATTGGTTAAAAAAAAAGAAAGAAAGAAAACCACAGCAAAACAAACAAAATCACTTAACAATGCCTGCTACATAGTAATAAATAAATAACTGCTTAATTCCCTCCCCCTACAAAATCAGACTCTCAGATATGGGGGCCCAACCTCTCAATAACTGAGAGCTACCTTTTCTGCACTGTGTGGGCAGACACGTATAGAGGAATGCTGTGTAACTCTGCAGTCTCTCACCCTCAGTGTGGTTGGGGGCTCCCAGGACTGAGATCCCTTCTCAGTTGAACTTTTCCTGCTGTGAAAAGTAAATTCTAGAGTACCTTCTGCCTTCAGACTTAGTGCCAGGAAACTCAGAGGAGTTTTTTTGAATCTGCCTTCCCTTCCCTATCTTAGATCTATCCCGTGACTCTCTACCACTATCTGCTTTTTTATTGCTTTAGAAAGATTTCTGGTACAGTAGAAAGTTTGCTTGGAACCAGAAGCCCTAAGTTTGATTCCTAGGTCTATTACTTAATGCCTCTCTGACTTATTCAAGTCCTTTAATGTCTCTAGGCTTCAGTTTCTTTATTTCTAAAATGAGGGAGTACCTTCTAACCCTCCATCTGTGATAATGTGTTCCCCATAAGAATTCCCTTTGCAGGAATTATCAGGAATTAGTATAGCACTATGACCTTGGCATCAGAAGGCCAGGATTCAAGTGCCAGTTCTTCTATTTACTCCTTCTGTGACGTGGAGGGAAAGTGTCTAATTGGCATTGGTGAAAAGACTTTCCTCACCTGGAACAACTTGGCCAGCCGTAGGGGGTGGTGGGGTAGTGCAATATGTTACTATGTTTACTTTGAAGCTCATATATAGCCTGCCCTCTCACTTAATCTTTTCAGAGCCCACAGCCGTCTGAAGGAGCAGTTAGGAAGAAAACTCCCTGAGCTGGCTTGCTTTTCAGGTAAGTGCTTGCAGGGTTCCCTATCACATAAGAAGGATTTATGTTGGAATAGGAGGGGGGGGGGTGGGAAAAGGACAGAGTAAGGTGTCCATAACAACAGGGTGCCTACAAAGTGCCTGGGGTGGAGAGATGGGATTCAAGGTCTGAGAATAGCCACAGGGGTTGGGTCAGGAGAGCTCAGTTCCAGGGCAGTATTCTAAAAGGGAGCATGGTCTCTGGAGGTCTAGTCTACACACTAGGATTGCATTTAAACAGAAAGGTGGGCCAAAATGATACAGAAAAATCCCAGGAGCCTACATATTTACTTAGAAAATTTCATTTCCTCGTATTTTTATTTTGTTAAATATTTCCCAATTACCGTTTAATCCGATTCTTCCATACTTGGGAGTGTGTTTTGCAGGCAGTGTGTTTAAAACCTTTGGTCTCTTAAAGATGATTTAGCCATTTCAGAGATTAGAAAACTGAGGTGCAGGGGACCTGATTACTTGCTCAAGGACAGAGTCAGTAAACAGTGCAACTAGGTCAAGGGTTTGGACATCTTGGATCTTTGTCTAATGCTTTTCATATTGTGGTTAGTTGCCATGTTGGTGTTAATCACTCTCTTTACTTAACAGCCATTAATATGTCTGACCACGTCTATAAAAGTATCCATAATGTTGTGATTTTGTAAAACCACAGTCTATACTTTCACATGAGAAGAGGTTTAACAATTTCCTTGTGGGAGTGAGGGAAAAAGTGTTACATTGGCCAAAATGAGCATTTTCAAAGATCACAGAGTTTCTGGCCTTTCCTGTGGCATTTTCTTGTCCGTTCCTCCCCTATCCCCGCTTAGGGTCAGTATTAGAAACCAGAGAAATTTTGAGTCTTCACAAGTTTGCCTAAAAAGTGAGTTTGTCTTCTGTGATGTGCAAGTCAGCAGCTGCAAACCTTAATGCTGACGTATGCACCTGGCCCATTCCTCATGTTAAACCTGACATCATTGTAGAAATGCAAATCCTACCCCTGAATCTAGATGGCACAGCCTATGAGGCCTCAGAAGACTTACATCTTTGCTAGAAAAGTTATTTGGCACAAAAACTTTAGGAGCCTGATAGGGTTAGAACCCTGACACTCAATATTATGATGATGTGAAAACACTTTTCACACAAAGTCATATCTAAACAAATGGAAAAATATCGATTGCTCATGGGTAGGACAAGCTAATATAATAAAAATGACAATTCTACCCAATTAATTTACTTATTCAGTGCCAAACCAAACTACCAAAAATTATTTTACAGAGCTAGAGAAAGTATTAACTAAATTATGTGAAAGAACAAAAGATCATGGATTTCAAATGAATTAATAAAAAAAATACAGAGGAAGGTGACCTAGCTGTACCAGAACTGAAACTATATTATAAAGCAGCAATCATCAAAACTATTTGGTACTGGCTAAGAAACAGGGGTAGATCAGTGAAATATGTTTTTTTTTTAATAAATTTATTTATTTAACTTTTTACATTCATTTTCACAAGATTTTGGGTTCCAAATTTTCTCCCCATTTGT
>JAQQSK010014115.1:0-11242 GCA_028658325.1 Potorous gilbertii | reverse complement strand
GTATATAGTTATTTGCATTATTGTCTCCCCATTAGACTGTGACTTCAAGTGTACTTTATCTTTCTTTGTAACTCCAACATTTAGTACAGTGCCTGGCACATAGTAGGCCTTTAATTAATGTTTATTAACTGACATGATATTCCTTATACACAACATTCCATCTCCCTCCTTTGCAAGAGCTGCACCCACGGGCCTGTAGCTTCATTTAGGGAAGAGCTGAGGTGCCTCCAACTGGAAATACCTCCAATTGTTAGTGTGCTCCATGCAAAACCCCTAAACTACTTTATGTCTATTTTGTCTTCTACATGTTGCATGTCTCCCCTATACCCAGTAGAATGAGTTCCTCCAAGACAAGGACTATTTTTTATCTCTGCATCCCTGGGCCCTACTACAGCTCCTAACACAAAATAAGAGCTTCAAAAATGTTTGTTGAACCAGACCCTTTGTCTCCAGGCCCAAAGCCATACTCATAAGATCCCTCACCTCCAGGACTGTCCAGGAATAGGAACAGAGACTCAGGTGCCTGATCTGTTTTCATGAGGACCTTGCCTAGAAGTTCAGACCAGGCCCTCATGGCAGTTCCCAGAACCAGAAGCTCAGGCATCAGATTTATCACCTCCAGGACCCAATCAAAGGGAAACTCATACCTCCTTGATATTGTCTGGACCAGAACTTCAAACACCAAGTCTCTAATCTACAGGTATTGAACCTTGGTCATCAGGTTTCTTATCTACAGAATCAGAGCCTTAAACAACAGTTCCTTCACCTTCATGATCTGGACCAAGTACAGAGGCTCAGACACCAGACAGTCACCTCAAGAAACAGAGCTTTAGACAACAGGCCCCTCACTTCCAGGAAAACAGCCTCTGACACTAGATAGAGAAAAGTGTCTTACACACAGCAGGTACTTAATAAATGCTAGTTAAGGGGGTAGAGCCAAGATGAAGGAGTAACAGCATGGGATTTTTAGAGCACTGTCCCTAAGCCCAGCCAAATACCTGTAAAAATGACCCTAAACAAATTTTGGAGCTGCAGAACCCACAGAATGACAGAGTGAAGCAAAGCTCCAGCCCAAGACAGTCCAGAAAGTCACCGGGAAACATCTATCAAACCATGCTGGGGACAGGGTACAGAGCAGCATGGGCTGTGCCAGCACAGACAGGACCTGACCAGGTTTTGGGGAGACTGAATCTCTGGCACCTTTGGCATTTTCCAGACTTCAGGACCCCAAAACAATGAGGACAAATTGCAAGGTCAGTGGAAAGAACCTGTGAGACCAGTGTGGGAGAGTGGAGTGGTCCGGCTCCAGCCCCAAGGAGGCAGAGAGAGAAGGGGGTAGAGGAATCGCAACAGCCACAGCAGCAGCAGGGGCAGAGACAGCACTGTTTCTGGAGCTCTAGGCCCACAGATTTCAGGGGAATTGAGTGGCTGACAGTTCACCCCCCACCCCCACTAGAAGCAGAGATCTACCTTGACAAAGAGCTCAAAAGTCAAGTAAATGGCTGGAGAAATGAGCAAAAATCAAAAAAAGAATCAGAGTATAGAGTCTTAATTTGGTGACAAGGAAGACCAAAATATGAAAACAGAAGACAACAAAGTCAAAGGTCCTCCATCCAAAGCCTCCAAGAAAAATATGAACTGGTCTTAGGTCATGAAAGATCTCAAAAAGGATTTTGAAAATCAAGTAAGAGAAGTAGAGCAAAAATGGGGAAATGAGAGCAATGCTAGAAAATCATGAAAAAGAACTCAACTGCTTGCTAAAGGACATCCAAAAAATGCTGAAGGAAATAACACTGTAAAAAATAGACAAACCCAAATGACAAATGAGATCCAAAAAGTCAATGAGGAGAAGAATGCCCCAAAAAGTAGAATTGGCCAAATGGAAAAGGAGATCTCACTGAATAATTCCTTAAAGATTAGAATCAAGCAGCGGTGGAACCTAATGACTTTATGAAAAATCAAGAAATTATAAAACAAAACCAAGGGAATGAAAAAATAGCAGACAATGTGAAATATCTCACTGGAAAAACCTGGAAAACAGATCCTGCAGAGACAATTTAAAAATTATGGGACTACCTGAAAGCCATGATCAAAAAAAGAGCCTAGACATCATCTTTCAAGAAATTATCAAAGAAAACTGTCCTGATATTCCAAAACCAGAGGGGAAAATAAATATTGAAAGAATCTACCAATTGCCTCCTGAAAGAGATCCAAAAAGTGAAACTCCTAGGAATGTTGTAGCCAAATTCCAGAGTTCCCAGGTCAAGGAGAAAATATTGCAAGCAGCTAGAAAGAAACAATTCCAGTATTGTGGAAATACAATCAGGATAACACAAGATCTAGCAGCTTCTACATTAAGGTATCAGAGGGCTGGGAATATGATATTCCAGAAGTTAAAGGAACTAGGGTTAAAACCAAGAATCACCTACCCAGCAAAACTGAGTATAATACTGCAAAGGAAAAAAATGTTCTTTCAATGAAATAGAGGACTTTCAAGCAATCTTGATGAAATGACCAGAGTTGAATAGAAAATTTGATTTTCAAACACAAGAATCAAGAGAAACATGAAAAGGTAAACAGTAAAGAGAAATCATAAGGGACTTACTGAAGCTGAACAGTTTACATTCCTATGTGGAAAGATATTTGTAACTCCTGAGACTTTTTTCAGTAGGGGATTATATACATATAGGGAGAGGACACAGGGTGAGTTGAATAGGAAGGGATGATATCTAAAAAAATAAAATTAAAGTATGAGGGAGGAATATATTGAGAGGAAAAAGGAAAAAAATAGAATGGGGAAAATTATCTCTCACATAAGAGGCAAGAAAAATCTTTTTCAGTGGAAGGGAAGAGAGGTGAGGTGAGAGGGAAAAAGTGAACCTTACTCTCATCACATTTGGCTTAAGGAGGGAATAACATGCACACTCAATTTGGAATGAAATCTATCTTGCACTTCAGGAAAGTAGGGGAGGAGATAAGTGGGGTGATGGGGCATGATAGAAGGGAGGGAAAATGGGAGGAAGGAGTAGTTACAAGTAAACACTTTAGGGGAGGGACAAGGTCAAAAGAGAAAATAGAATAAATGGGGGGCAGGATAGGATGGAGGGAAATAGAGTTTGCCTTTCACAACATTTAACTTTTTTTCACATAACAGTGAACTTAAAAATCAATTTGAACTTTTGAATTTTAAATCATATTTGGGACACTTGAGTACTCTTGAGGAATCAAGTTATGAAAATTAGGAACCATGCATGATACTAGCAAGAAAAGAGGGTGTGCCCTACTTACAGTGCCTGAAACAATATTTTGAAACAAGCCTTCTTCCCGCCCTTTTTCCTCCACTGTTTTCCCTCAATCTTGCTGCTCTCTTCCTCCTCAACTCAACGGGCCGCTTTTTCCCTCCCTCTAGTCATTGTCCTTGCAGCCCACCTCCCCTTCCCTTCCTCTCCTTCCTCAGCTCCTCCACTCCCGAGAGAGGCCATCGCCTTCTCTCTCCGCCAAACTGGCCTCTCACGCTGAGAAAACTCAAGCGAACTTTCCCTCCCCACACGACTCAGAATATCTCCGCCTCCGCACGCTCCGCCCGTGAACGCATGCTTAGTGGGTTTCAATAGTCGCCCCACCCAACTCTGCTTATCGCCCCTCCCTTCGGATGCAATCTCAAAACCCGAAGGTTTCGTCAGGGTTTGCAGCGCATGCTCAGTCACTTTACGGAAGCCGGTTAGGGAGGAGTCCGGGGGAGGGGGGGGGGTGAGGAGGCGGCCTCTAGGGCCTCGGGAGGAGGGGAAGGGGTGGAGGAGGAGTAGGCTGAGGCAAAAGAGGAAAGGCACGGACCCGAAGCGACGGCGGGACGGTAACATCATGAGTCCGTTGTGATGCGGGACTAGAGTGGTGTCGGGGAGGAAGGAGAGGAATAAGCAGCGAAGTTCATCGCCATGAACCTGAGGGGCCTCTTCCAGGACTTTAACCCAAGGTGAGGCCGCGCGGCGCCCCCCGGGAAGTCAAGGGCCAGAGACACCGGGAGGGAAGAAGCCGGAGGTGGGGGGAAGCTGTGAGAGCAGCTTCGGGGGGCCGGGAAAGAGATCCGAGGCTGGCTCTGGGAGCCCCTCTGCTTTCTCTTTGCCCCTTTAAAGGTCCTTTCCTGGAAACGACCCTTGTTCTCCTTCATTGTACTCCTCCCCTGACATTACCATCAATTCCCCTCACCCCTCCTAGGCCAAACGTTGAACGTCCGCTTTCAAGTTATTTGTCAGTTTACACACACACTCATACACACACACACACCGAGCCAACAGACGGCTTCCACGCCTTCCCACCCCCACCCCCCTTTATTGTTTTCACCACTTCCTTCTCGTTCCCTTGTTCTCTCTTTCTCCCACCCCCTCTGCCCTCCAGGGCTCAGCATCAAACCTCTTTCATTTCTCTCCGCCTTGTGTTACTTAACCCTGATCTCTGGCTCTACTACTCTTAACTCCTACGGTTTTGCTTGATTTTTCAACCTTACGCTTTGATCTCCCTTCATTTTTCTTTTATTTATTTGTTGTGCTGAATTTGTATCTGGAACCCAGCCTAGAGTTGATGACAAGATATACTGGTACTTGCCTTACATAGCATCTTTTAATGAAAAACTTAGACTTTTCCACCTTCTTACTTCGCTATACAGCTTGGTAGTTACTGCTAGAGCCTTCCCTCTGTGCTTACTTCCCATTTACACTGGATATATATTTTACATATGTATGGAGTTGTTTGAACCTTGTCTCCCTCATTAAACTGTGAGCTCCTTGAGAGCAGACTGTAATTTTGCCCTTTTTGGTATCCCAGAGCTTAGCACAATACCTGGTACATAACATAGGTTTGATAAATGCTTGTTGACTGACTGACTGGAGCAAGAAATAGGTTCTTTATTTCACAGATGAAAAAACTGAGGCGGAGAAGTCATTATTTTCTTCATCAAATTAGTGTTGAACCAGGTTATAATGTCTTCTATACAGCAGTGCTTCTGTGGAATCTACCCTCTATATTCTAGGCAAAAGTCTTGGGGCAGGAAAAAGGTCACTGAAAGTTTTGTAATGTAGAGACATATGGCTTAGATGGTAGTAGTATGTGTGTGCATATGTGTGTGTGTGTGTGTGTGTGTGTGTGTGTTATAGAAATAGGCTGCATCATTGTTAGCCTCAAAGGTATGTTGTATGGGGAATGGAGAACTTTTTCAATGCTTCAGAAATGAGTTTTCCACTACTATACATGTCACTAAGAGCTCATGGTCGATCCCCATTCATTCATTCAGTCAGTCAGTCATCAAACATGTTAAGTGCCTACTGTTTGCAGAGCATTGTGCTAGGGGAGAGGGGAAGAATATACAAACTCTAAATAAAACATAGGTTCTGTCTAAGTGGATCTACCAAAGTGCTGTGTAGGGTGGAGGGTAGAACTGTGATAGAAAACATAAATTACATGCTAAGCAAATTAGAAAATTCCAAAATAATAAAGGGGATCAGGGAGAACTTCTTGGAGAAGATAATGTTTAAGGTGGGCATTAAAGGATGGGAGTAGAAATTTAAGATAAGAAAAGCTGGTCAGGATTGGACCTCTAAACTTAGGATATCCTTCCAGCTGAGGTTTGGAAAAGGTGCAGGTTGAGGTAGAGATTTGAAGAACAGAGAGAATACCTCAGTTTCCTTGAGGACAGAATTTGATGCCTGAAAAGAACTAAAATGAAGTTGAATGACATAGGATTGTGGGTACCCATGGATGCCAGAAAGAGAAGTTTGACCCTGATTTGGTAGGCAGTAGAAAACCTCTCAGGATGTTTGAGGAGTGGCAGTGATGAGCTGTATGCAGACAAATACAAGAGTTTTGGCAACAAAGAATGGATTGAAGGTGAGGTGGCATTAGAAATGAAGTGCCAAAAAAGTGAGGGTTTCTTTAGTGTCCAGAATGAAAAAACTAATTAAAAACACTAGTTCTGGGGTTGAGGATCTAAATTCAAATCTTCTGTTATCTTCGGCAAATCATTTAATCTCTCTGGACCTCTGTTTCCTCCCTTATCAGTAAAATGAGGGACTTGGACTAGATAAACTGTCTGGGTCCATCTCGTTCTGCTCTGTGGCCTGGGGCCTCTCCTCTGTTTGTCTTAGTGTGGAGGCAGTTGGATCACTCACCAGAAATGTGACAGTGATTGTACTGTACCTCCCTGCCAAAAAGTGTTCCAAATTTGTTGGATAATAATCCAACAATTCAGAATTCCAAAGGAATTGGAAGTAATTACCAATGGCATAACACTGGATTTGGAGTCAGATGACCTGGCTTCAGATCTTTGACTCTATGTGACCTGGGATCTACATGATCCCCAAGGTCCCTTCCAACGCCCAGCTTGTGACCCTCTGACTAAGGGTGTTGGCAAGGAGAACTTTGCGTTGCAGCTACAAAAACGTTAGCAGGAGTTTTTTTTTTGTTCTTTAAATATTTTTTGGTATGTTGAGTTTCTTCTGAGATGGGTATAAGAAAATTTCATATCCCCAAATAGGCATTTGACACTCCTCAACTTATTTTAATTCTCCTACAAGCTACATATACTTGAAAAGCTAAACTATCTTTTGTATTGTATTTTTATATTGGCACACTTTGAAGTCATTGGAAATGAACTGGGTTTTAGAGATTCCAAGAGGTGTGCTATTTTTTTTCTCTTGAACCTAAAGACTGTTAATTGTTAATGTTAACAAATCAGAGTTTTACATCAATTTAGTGGGATTAGAAGGCACTGTTGAGGAATTAGCTATATTTTGAACAATACACTTGCCTGTATGGCATCTTTTCCTCTTTATATGTTATGAAGGGTCCTTCAGACACATACTTAGTGCTATTCAACACCTTCGATAAACATTAGGCCCTGGGTTCCAGGCATAGCAGTAACCTGGTACAGTGAATAAATTCTGGGCTTTAAATAAGGAAGGATCTCAGTTCAGTACCACCAGGATATAGTTGCATAGTGACCTTGGGCAAGTTGTTTAACCTCAGACAATTCTCCAGGAACCCTGTTCATGACTTGATAGATGTTTGCCTTGATTGGAGTTTCCCACTCTGAGCTGATGGGTGTTGTGCTAGGTACAGAAAGATGAAAAACCACACACATTCCATGCCCTTGCCTTCAAGTGACTTACTATCCAATGCTGAATTAGGGAGAGAGCCTATACTAGACAGTGTAGGTCCCTGCCTTATAAAAGGTACTACACATGTAATAGAAAGAGTACTGGGATATCAGATTGCTTGCTTTCTTGGGGAGGAGAGAAGGTACAGACAGAGGGAGAAAAATTTAGAACTCAAAATTTCATTTAAAAAAATGGATGTTGAAAATTGTCTTTACATGTAATTGGAAAAAAAATAAAACACTATTTACATAAAAAAAGAAAGAATGCCCAGTTCTGGTTCTGCTGAAATTTGTCACTGATAATTGAGTCAGTCTTTGGACTTCAGTTGTAAAACAACAGTATTTGATTAGATCAGGGATTCTTAACCTGGATGAATATATAAATATAAATAGTTATATTTCTGTATTGTTGGTTTCCTTTATAAGTCCAGGTATTTTATTTTATTTTATGCATTTTAAAATATTCTGATAAGGGGTCCATAGGTTTCACCAGACTGGTGGCCCAAGACAGGGGTGGGGAACCTTTGGCCTCCAGGCCAAATGTGGCTCTCTAGTAGTTCCTCATTTTCAGCCTTTTGACTGGATCCAAACTTCACAAGTTAAGGCCCAAGGGATCCATGATTCCAAAAAGGGTTAAGAGCCTCTGGATCAATAAGGCTGACTCCAAGATTCTAAGAAGCAGTGATAATTTCATGCTCCTTACAGATTCCTACAATCTAGGAGCCTTTAGGGGAAACATCACACTGTTATTTTCAATTACTGCAGTCCTGAAGCATGAGCACCTACCCCCCACACCCCATAAGAGATACATTGTCATTATATTGCATGGGAGAGTCCCAAAGCTGTGGCAGGTTTCAAAACGCAACAGTAGACCCAGATCATTCCAGCCTTCTGAGCCTGGGATAGCTTTCTTTTTCTCCATGCTATGGGAGTTGAAGTGACCCAGGATGTTTTTTTTCAGGTTAGTTCTGATGCTAGTTTCTCAGTACTCAGATGGGCAATCTGGGTTACCAGGTAACAGCTGTGAGCCTATGGTTCCAGCATCATGAAATTCTTTTCACAATTACTCTCTAGTCTCACAGCAAGTTAAGACCTGCTGAATCAGATATGTTTGCTTCATCAACAGTCATTACCTGCATGAATGAGGCTTTCTAATAGCTGGGGCACCCTAATCATGGAATTTCTAAATCTCAATTCAGAGTAGCTGCTGGTTTATATGTATTCAAAGCATCATTGTAACTACTTTAATCCTTTCCTAGAATCATGAAAGCTGGAGATTCCTTACTGTTTCAGAGATACTGCAGGGGATAAAAAAGGCTGCCCAATATCTGTGGCCAGCCATCTTTGAGACTTCTGAAGCATGAAAACTCTAAGATAGAACTGAGATCTTAGTTTCCTTTTTTTTTTTTTTTAACAAATTAGAGTCTGGGGTCAGAATCGTTCCAATATGGATTGTTAAATGAAGCTGAGGGAGGAGGAGCCTAGGTAAGAAGAGAGGACAGAAGAGGAAAAGACTCATCAACTAGCCGTTTTAAAAATTCAATTTGTTATATCTTTTAAAACCACATCAATAAAGCCATGTCAGTGTAAATGAATAGCAACAAGATGATAGTTGAACTTTAATAGATGTCATCAAAATATTTTTATTTATAATGGATGATTTTTTTAAATGGTGTAGCTAAAATTAAATGAATATAAATGTGATTATTTTTCCATGACTGTTTGTAAAAAACTGTGTGTATCTATTCTACCCTTCTCATTTTGTAGCTGAGAAAACTGTTGCCTATAAAGGTGAAGTAACTTGCCCAAGGTCCCATAGGTAGTGACAGAGCTGAGATTTGAACTCAGGTTCTTGGACTTGAAATTCAGCATTCTTTTTATTGCACCCCACTGCCAAGCCTGCCCCCCACCCCTTCCCTATCCCTAGCATTAGGAGTAGACAGAGTCAAAGAATCTAGAGAAAACCAAGTTGGTGTCATGTTTTACATTTTAAAAGTTTGAATTATATCTTGAACCTATGTGGATAGGCAATGACAGTCACTCAGTAAAATTAATTTGGAGAAATTGTAATATAAAATCTATTAAATAAATGGGCCTCTATCATCTACTTCTTGAGCATCAACTCTACTGGCTGAATTGAGTATAGTATTTCTCCAGCTCTATGGTTTTTAGTCATTCAGTCTGTAAACATTAGCACACTGTATTAAGGGCTGGGGATGCGCAAACATGCAAAAGGATCATCCTCGCCCTAATGAGAGAGATAACAAATAAACAAATATGTACAAACTAGTTATAAGCAGGATAAATGGGAAATAATGAACAGCAGAAAGGTACTAAAATTAAAGAGGTAGGGAAAGGCTTTCTGGAGAAACTTGGCTTTTTCTTGGTACTTGAAGAAAGCCAGGGAAGGCAGGATAGAGATGAGAGGTGGAGTGTCTTAGTCATGGAACAGCCAGGAGGACTGGAACAGAAAGTAAGATGTAAGAAAACTGTATAGAATATGAAGGACTTTGAACTCTATACGGAGGATTTTGTATTTACTGTTGGAGGCAAGAGGGAGCCATTAAGAGTTTATTGAATAGGGGTTTGGGATGACATGGTTGGATCTATGCTTTAGGAAAATCACTTTGTTGGTTGAATGGAGGCTTGCCTCAGGGCAGTGATAGTATCCAGAGAGAAAGGAATATATCTGAGAGATGGAATTGACAAGCTTTGACAACAGATTGGATATGGGGGTAGGAGAAGGGTAAGAGATAGTGAGGAGTGGAGGATAACTCCTAGGTTTTGAGTCTGAAGGACTGGTGTTGCTTTCTACAGTAATAGGGAAGGTAAAAGGTGAGAAGTACTTAGGAGGGAAAGATAACGAATTCGATTTTGGACAGGTTGAATTTAAGATGTCTGAAAGATGATCAGAGATACAGGATTGGAAGTCAGCAGAGAGGTCAAGGCAAAATAGGTAGCTCCATCTAAGTGTCTGCAAAGCAAACACATTTATGTAGCCCTGTAAGCTTTACAAATTGTTTTCTCTACATCAACTCAGTGAGTAAGTTAATGCAAACATTAGTTCCATTTTACTAAGTAGGAAGCTGAAGCTTAGATTTGAGAATAATCAACATAGAGATAGTAATTAAATCCATGGGGATTGTGAGATTACCAACTGAAACAATATAGAAAGAGAAAGAGAAGAGGACTCAGGACAGAATCCTGAGAAATACTTCTGGTTAGAGGATGTATCTGGATGAGGATCCAGCAAACCACTCCAGTATCTTTGCCAAGAAAACCCCAAATGGGGTCACAGAGAGTCAGACATGACTGAAAAGTGACTGAACAACAACAAAAATCTATTATCAAAAACCTAGTGTTTGAAGTATTAGGAAATTCTTGTAGTGTTACACTAATATCATGTGCAAGAGAGCTCAGACTCATGCTTGGCCTCTGAGATCAGGCCCAGGGTCAGTGGGTGTTTCTTTTGATGAAGGTATGTCCTTCCTGAGCCACACTGTAGTGATTGCACATTTGCCTCTTTGCACTCAGATCTGTAGTTTGGCTTGCTTTGGGTATTTATGTGCAGACATTTGAGGCCACAGTTTTTCTCTTGTTGGCAATTTTATTGGATTTTGTCTTCTGAATTGCTAGGCATCTCTGTTTGCTATTCCCTCCCTATTGCAGCCACCCTTTATGGTATCTAGTTTGGTGTAGAGCTGGAGGCAGTTTTCTCCATCCCCCTTCCTTTTCAATTTAAAATTCTTCTAATTAGATTTGCAAGACTCTCGGCAAGTAGATTCTTACCAACCCTAAAATCTCCCTGGCCAGGAGCCCATTACTGCTATATTTTAAGCTGTGATTCAGAAATCTAACTCCTGTTCTCAGATACCATCTTCTTAGCCAGCTGTTCATTTGGTTGAGGGATCACTCCTTCCCTACCCCTCCATGTGGTGTTTTTTTTTTAATCTCTTATCTCAAGCCATCTATAAAAAGTTGTCTTCCCTATAACAACCTAGGTGATATTTCACTGAAGCCAACCTGATCACTTCTAGAAATTAACCCAGAAGCAAGTAACCACATTATGTCATAAAGAACTTTCATTTTAGGAGG
>JAQQSK010014114.1:0-11243 GCA_028658325.1 Potorous gilbertii | reverse complement strand
GGGAGGGATGATAGAAGAGAGGGCAGATTGGTGATAGGGGAAATTAGAATGCTCAGTGTATTGGGGTGGGGGGAGAGAACAAATGGGGAGAAAATTTGGAACCCAAAATTTTGTGAAAATGAATGTTAAAAGTTAAATAAATAAAGTAAAAAAAAAAAAGATTACATAACCTCTACCTCATGTACTGAAGTCAAGAAGACTTATCTTCCTTAGTTCAAATCTGTCCTAAGACACCTACCAGCTGTGTGACCCTAGGCAAGTCACTTCACCCTGTTTGTTTTGGTTTCCTCAAATGTAAAATGAGCTGAAGAAGGAAATGGCAAATCACTGTAGTACCTTTGCCAATAAAACTCCAAATGGGGTCATGAAGAGTTGAGCACAACTGCAATGACTAAACAGTAACCTTGTACAGATCTACTCAGATGTCTTTCCCCTTTACCATGTGCCCCATACATACCATTGCCTTTTTGAATAGGCATTTCTCCAATTTGGCAAAAGCTGGTATACATGGAAAGTGCTGTATAGCACTGTGCTCTCACAGGCTCCTAATCATAATAAATCAGAATTTGATTTATTGTTTGGTTGATTGTCTAGACTTAAGAAAGTGCTAAAAATACAGATAAATTTAAATCTGTGTGCATATATTTTTCTTTCAGTAGGCTGAATTGAATTTGCCAGCATACCCCTGGTGTTGGAAGATGGCTTGGGCCATTTTGGTATATTGTTGGGCCAGATTCCAGAAGTAGATGACCTACCTACAAATCAGGTAGACCGCCTGGCTCAGTAGGTCCTGAAATACATAATATATGAACTTTCAAAAGACTGCAGAAGCATTTAAGAGACCAAAAGGTGTGACCTGGTGTTCATACAAGCCATTTTGGGTCTGAAAAGTTATTTTCAGTTTACTGTGTTTCTGTGCCTAGACGAAACTTTTTTTCTTAACCATCTAAAGCATAATTTAATGAATATTACCACCTCTATCAACTCTATCATTTGCTCAGGCATCAGGAATAGGGGATAACCAATCCCAGATGGTCATAGCATCCGTAGCTTTATAGTCGTGTGACTATAAAGCCATAATGTCCCATTCTTCCTTTTAATATCATACCTGGGCTTTAGCAAAAGAGGTAGAGGGCCAGAAGAGCTTCCTGTTTTGGTCCTTTTCCAAATACTCCTGTGAAGCCACCATTTCAGGCCTGTTCAGGGAGTAGAACTGGCCAGCTAAAACTGGAGAAGCTAGGTCTAATTTAATTTCAGACTCTTACAGCCTATTTGGAGGCAATATCTCTACTTCAATCAGATTAAAATAACATCTCCATAATACTGGTTCTGGGGAGAGAGCTATGCCTCAAAGTTTGGATTGAGACTATGTCTGGATATAGGCCATATGTGCTCCAAGCGATCCTTCTGTCAGTGCTAGGAAATGAAGGTGACCTTTTTGGAATCCTAGTGATGCCTAGATTACGTAGCATCAGTCAACTAAACCCTAGCACTGTTAGAAAAAGTGGGAAGTTGGTTCATGGGGTCATAGATTTAGAGCTGAAAGTGATCTCAGAAGTCATCCACTCCAACCCTCTCATTTCAGCTGAGGTAAAGTTACTCAAGTAACTAAAGTATCAGTAAGGTTAGTGAATAGCAGATGAGGGATTTAAACTTAGGTCATCTGACCCCATAGTCAAAGTCCTTTTGTCTATACCATGCCTGTTCATATTCAAGCTAAGTGCTTTGCAATGTTTCCTCACTCAGAAGAAAAGATATTTAGTCTTCTGGGTTACCCATGAAGTCAAATAGGCCAGAACTTGATGAGATCCCTGCCTCCAAGGTATTTGGAGTCTGTGAGACAGGGATGGTTGAGATCTAGTCTCCCTAAGATGTTTTTGCTCCCAGTCATACCTTAGGAGTCAAGTAGGCAGGCTCAGTGGGCTCACAAACACTTTAGTCATATCTATCAGTGAGTCAACAAACATTTATTGTGTTTGCTATGTGCCCTGTGCCAGGTGCTATGCGAAATGCTAGGAACACAAGAAAAGATCAAAGCACAATCCCTTGCCCACCTAGACCTCACATAGTAATGTGAGATAAAACATAAATATTTAAGTTCATACAAGAGCTATACAGAGTAGATGAAGATAATCTGAAAGAGGAAGGCATTAGTGACTTGGGAGCACAGGAAGGAGCTCCTACAGAAGGTGAGATTTAAGTTGAATCTTACAGGAAGCCAGGGAGACAAAGAGGGGATGGGAGGAGGGAGTACACTTGATGGGTTGGGGTGGAGCAGGGACAACTAGTTTCAAAGCACAGCGACAGATGGGAGATGGAGTAAAGTATGGGAGAAAATGTAAGGCGATCAGGGTCAAATAAAAGAAGGATGGGAATATCAAAAGGGACCAGAGTTTTAAATGCCAAAGAGAAAACTTTCTATTTCATCCTGAAGGTAAGATAGAGAACTGGAGTTCATTTGGGTGTGGGGAGGGTTGAGAGAGTCAGATTTATGCTTTAGGAAAATTATCTTAGCATCTGAATGAAGGATGGGTTGTGGTGGAGAGAGAATTGAAATAGGAAGACCAGCCAGAATGGTGAAGAGGCAGAAGTAGGATATGAGGAGAGAGAAGGGGGCATATGGGATGAGTGAGAAAAGGGAGGCAAGAATGGTATTGAGGTTATGAGCCTAATTCACTGAAAATAATAGGAAAGATTGGAAGGGGGCAGGGTTTGGGAAGAAAGATCATGAGTTTTCTTTTGGAGTTTGAAATGCCTATGAAACGTCTAATTTGAGATATCCATGAGGCAGTTGGAGATGTATATCTGTAGCTCAGCAAAGAGAATAGAGCTGGAGATATAGATGTGGAAATCATCTGCATAGAGATGAGAATTGAGTTGATGAAATTACCAAGCAAGAGAGTACAGAGCAGAAAGGGAAAGGATTCTAGGACAGAATTCTGGAGAAATCCTCACACCTGGTGAACAGATATGACATGAATGTATGATCAGCAAAAAGACTGAAAAGGTTTGGTCAAGTAGATTGTAGTAAAACCAGGAGATAGCAGTGTCACAAAAAGTTAGAGGAGAGAGAGTACCCAGAAGATTTCAGATGCTACAGAGAGGTTAAGGAGGACAAGATTGAGAAAAGAACATGAGAAGTAGCAATTAAGAGGTAACTTAACTTGGGAGATGGCAGTATCATTTGAACAATGAAATTGGAAATCTGATTGCATAAGATTAAAAAGTAAGTAAGACAATGGAGGATGCCCAGATGGCAGAAGAAAGGCAGGAACTCACTCAAACTCTTCCAAATTCTCCTCCAAGTAACTTTAAAATAATGCCTCAAATAGAATTCTGGAGTGAAAGAACCAATAAAAGGTCAAGATTAAACAATTTTCCATCCCAGGACAATTTAAGAGCTTGACAGGAAACCTTATTCTCATTGGCATTGGCTCAAAGAAGGAATAACATGCACAGTCATTTGTGTATAGAAACCTATCTTGCCCTATAGAGAAGTAAAAGGGGAAAGGGATGATAGAAGGAAGGGTAAAAAGGGGGGAGGGGTAGATTGGGGAAGGGGATGGTGAGAAGCAAAGCAGACTACTTGACAAAAATTCCTGGGAAAACTGAAAAGCAGTTTAGCAAAAACTAGGTATGGGCAATCATTTTGTACCACATACAAAGATAAAGATGAAATGAGTATGTAATTTAGATATAAAATGTGTGAAATCATAAGCAAATTCAAGGGACAAGGAATATCTTACCTGTTAGATCTATGGATAAGGGAAAAATTTATGACAATAAAAGAGATAAAGAGCATTAAAGGAAACAAAATGGATAATTTTGATTACATTAAATTTAAAAAGTTTTATACAAACAAATCCAATGTAACCTAGATAAGAAGGATAGTAGAAAAATGAGAGAAAATTTCTACAAGTTTCTCTTGTAAAGGCCTCATTTCTTAACTATACAGAGAACTGAGTCAAACCTATAAGAAAGTGAGTCGTTCCCAATTGATAAATGGTCAAAGGACATGAACAGGTTGTTTTCAGATGAAGTGATCAAAGTTATCTATAATCATATGAAAAATGCTCTAAATAACCATTGATTAGAGAAATGAAAATTAAAACAACTTTGAGGTACCATCCCACACCTATCAGATTGGCTAATATGAATGAAAAGGAAAATGATAGATATTGGAGGGGATATTGAAAAACTGGGACATTAATGTACTGTTAGTGGAGTTGTAAACTGATTCAACCGTTCTGGAAAGTAATTTCAAACTATGCCCAAAGGGCTATAAAACTGCATATCCTTTTATCCAGCAATATTACTACTAGGTCTGTATCCCACAGAGACTTTTTTGAAAAAGAAAAAGGATTTAAATGTACAAAAAAATATCTGGGGCAGTTCTTTTTGTGGTGGCAACGAATTAGAAATTAAAGGGGTGCCCATTAACTGGGGAATGGGTGAAGAAGTTGTGATATGTGATCGTGATAGAATACTATTGTTCTATAAGAAATGATGAGTAGAATGTTTCAGAAAAGCTTGGAAAGATTTATATTAATTAATGCCCTTATGGAAGGAGAACTCATTGCTCACACCTTGCTAGATGAATATGGGTCCATTGTTACAACTAAATTCATTTATCATGGATTTTTGTTGTTGTTTTTCAGTTTTTTCAGTCATGCCCAACTCGTTGTGAGTCCATTTAAGGTGTTATTAGCAAAGATACTGGTTTGCCAATTCCTTCTCCAACTCATTTACAGATGAGGAAACTAAGGCCAGTGTCTGAGACTGGATTTAAACTAAGGAAGAAGAGTTCCTGACTTCAGGCTCAGTGCTCTATCCACAAAACTACCTAGCTGCCTGTTACATTGGATGGGTGCATCCAGATTCTTCAAAAATTCATCAACCAGGGCATAAGTATTCCATGTCAAGCCCTGATTTAATGTCCAAAAGAAGCTAACATATTCTGTACTGTCCTTTGCCACTGGGAGGACCCATAAATCCAGTGTTGGTCAGTTCAAGTTCAACAAACATTTATTTCTGCTCTAAGATGAATGCCAAAAATGTCCTTGAAGTACTTAAAGAATCCTTTTACATTATCCAAGAGGAGGCTATTTTCCATGAAGCAATGAATAGTTATTTATCCAAATCCATCATGAAGACACTTTCAGTTTACAAGCCAACTTCTATTGCTATGAATG
Organism: Potorous gilbertii; assembly: GCA_028658325.1. Classification (NCBI taxonomy): domain Eukaryota; kingdom Metazoa; phylum Chordata; class Mammalia; order Diprotodontia; family Potoroidae; genus Potorous; species Potorous gilbertii. The sequence goes on along the minus strand of JAQQSK010014114.1, from coordinate 6,051 downwards.
AAGAGAGAGAAATAAAGTGAAGAACTTGATAAGACCTTCCAAACTAAATGAATACATGTGCAGTGACTTCGGTGAAAAGGAGAGGATGATGAAAAAAATATGTTGGAAAACATGGTTCAGAAACAAGAACAAGGAAAGCTAAAGTTTCGTGGACTCTGGAAAATTCAGAGAGAGAGACAGACAGACAGATAGAGGGGAGACAGAGAGCATGGGGGACAGACAGTGAAAATGCTGGGGAGTCAGAAAATAAGAGTGTCTTTTCACAGAACAGTAAGGAGGTCATTGGAGCAGGGTCCCTGGAGGGGAGGAAGATGTAAGAAGACTGGAAAGGTAGGGAGGAGGCCAGGTTATGAAAGGCTTTTAATAGAGGATTTTATATTTGATCCTGAATATAACAGGAAGCCCTACAGGTTACTGAATAGGAGGCTATCATGGTCAGACCCATGTTTTAGGAAGATCAGTTTGATAGTTGAATGGAAGATGAACTAGATAGAGTAGGGTGAATCTTGTGGAAGACAGACCAGGAAGGCACTAGACTTGTAGTCAGGAAGATCTGAGTTCAAATTCAACCTCAGACATTTAGCAGACTATAGTCCAGGTATGAAGCAATGCGGATTTGCACAAGGTTGGTGGATGGTGGCAGTGTCAGAGGAGTGGAGGGGGCATATGCAAGAGATGCTACAAAGGTGAGAACCCAGGATCTGACCACTGATTTGATAAGGGAGAAAGAGATCTAAGCCTAAAATATGTAGAATAGTCTGGCAACTGCGATGTTGATGGAATTAACCAGGGCTTGAGAGATAGGGTTCCTTCATAAGATCCCTAGTGAATCTCCCAAAGCAAAATGCCAACTCATGAAAATTATTCTTGCAAGTGGGCAGAACTATTGGCCAAAATCATCCTAGGTTTCTCTATATTTGAGGCAGATGCAAAGATCCTCAGAGTTGGCAGAGATTTCTTAGATGAACTTTGCAGCCCAGACCTGAAGACCCTCTTTGCAACATTCCCCCCAAAGAGATAATTCAGTCTAGCTTGAAGACATCAGCTTGAAGAAGATCTACCTCATACAGCAGCTCATTTCACTTTCAGATAGCTCTAATTATGGCCAAATCTCTCCTGACATTAAGATTAAATCCTCCTCTTTTCAACTTCTGGCCATAATCCCTCTTCCAGGTAACAGCTTTTACATTAACTGAAGACAACCATATGGTACTTATGATAAGATCTCTTCCTTCAAAAGGTCAACATTCAGTTACAAAGGGTATGATGTGCTCTGACAATATCATCCCTAGAAGTAAGCCTAGATTTCCTTCAGCATTTTTAGGGTCTCCTTTAGTAAGCTGTTGACTTGCTTTTCATGTTTCTTGTATCTCTCTCATTTCTCTTCCCAATTTTTTCCTCTACCTCTCTTACTTGATTTTCAAAATCCTTTTTGAGCTCTTCCATGGCCTGAGACCATGGTATTTTTTTTCAGGCTTTGGATGTAGAAGCCTTGACCTTGTTCGCTTCCTCTGATTGTATGCTTTGCTCTTCCTCATCTAAAAGGATGGAAGAAAATACCTGTTCACCAAGAAAGTAACCTTCCATAGTCTTTTTTCCCCCTTTTGGGGGCATTTTCCAAGTCAGTTACTTGACTTCAATCCTACATCAAGTGGAGGTTATACTATCCTAGCCTTCAGAGGTTTTGTACAGCTGTTCTTTGAGATATCTCTAGGGATTTGTAAGTTCTCAGTTCCTCCAAGGTGGCAACATCAAGGGAGAGGAGTTTACTCCTCTCTTGGCCTGTGCTTTAGTCTATGAGGAACCAAAAGCACTCTTTTCTGCCCTGGAACTGAAAGTAGGATTACCTCTCCACAGCCGCCACCAGCTCCACCATACCAGTGCTCCTCCTCACGCCTGGACCTCCTTTCAGGACTGAGACCCAGATCAGCTGTTTGATTCCCCCAAGGGTCTTTAGGCCAAGGGCTCCAAAAGTGGATGCTGCTACAGTGACTGATGCCACTTGGGGCCAGATCATGCTCCCCTGTCACCAAGGTGAAAGAGCTTTCTTGCTGACCTTCTTTGGCATTTGTGGGTTGAGAAATCGGAAAACTGCAACAACTACCTGTGATTCAACTCCCTGAAGCTTGCTCCAGTCCTGTCCATGCTATAAGGCCCATGGTGGACTGTGCTCCACTCCAAGCCTGGTGAGATACACCTTTTCTGTCAGTCTTCCAGGCTGTTTTGGGCTGGAAATCTGTTTCATTCTGTCATTTTGTGGCTTCTGCTGCTCTAGAATTTATTTAGAGTCATTTTTTACAGGTATTTTAAGGTCTATGGTGGGAGTGCTAGAGCAGATCTGTCCTTCTACTCTGCCATCTTGGCTCTGATCCAGTCTAGGTCTTCCTAAGTCTATGATGGGTCTGCATTCCTAAGAGTTACAGAACCCCTTAGTTTGGAGGTAAGAGGAAGCTCAGCCACCATCCCAAACCAGTCTACACAAGAATCTTCTCCACACCATACCCAAAAAGTGGTAAAACACCCTTTGCTTGAAGACCTCCAATGAAGCGGAACTCATGATTTTCTAAGGTACCTGATTCAACTTTGAGGTTAGTTCTAATTCTTGGGAAGTCATTCCTCACATCAAGCCTGAGTCTGCCTCTTTGAAGCTCCCATCAATTCCTACTAGGTCTGCCCTCCTGGGCCAAGGAGAAGAAACCTAATCCCACATCCAAGGGATGACCCTTCCAATTCCTAATCCCATGTGCCCCTAAGTCTTTTCTTCTCCATATTAAACATCCCTATTTTCTTCAAATGATCTTCATATTCTACACCCTTGAGACTCTTCATCATCTTCATAGTCTTCTTTGGTCACTCATCAGCCTATCAACACTCTTCCTAAAATGTGGGGCACAAAACAAAAATAATACTTCAGATAGTTGTTGTTGAGTTGTTTCAGCTTTGTTCAACTCTTCATGACCCTATTTGGATTCTCTTGGCAAAGATACAAGATTGGTTTGTCATTTCCTTCTCTAGCTCACTTGACAGATGAGGAAACTGAGAACAGGTTAAGTGATTTGTCCAGAGTCACACAGTTAGTAAAGTGTCTGAGGCTGGATTTGAACACAGATCTTCCTGACTCTAGGTCTGGTACTCTGTCCACTGCGCTGTAGGATCACCACCAATCCCCCCAGTTCCAGTGAAAAGTGACAAAGGCCTTGTTATAAGGGATGGTGGGGATTACTATTGAGCTAGTCAAGGGATATTTAGTCTAGAGAAGAAAAGACTTGGTGGGAGGAGGAGGAAGGACATACATTCAGATTTTTGACAGGTAATGACATGGAAGAAGGTATAGACCTTTTTTGCTCAGCCCCAGAGGATCAGAACAAAGACCAGAGAGTATACTCCCCCTTCTTCCCCTAGGAAGGCCTTAGTAAGCTAGTACAGTCAATGAGGGACTTTATACAATCTTAATTGATCAAATTTTCAAAACCCTTTACCTCTGGTATCCTTTTCAAAGGGTACTGTGAAGGTCAAATGAGATAATGTGTGTGATATAATTTGTAAAACACACATAAATGTGATTTAGCCTTTCATTATTGTTCATAAAAAATAACAGATATTAATATATCCTTTAGGATTTACAAAGTACTTTCTTTACAACAACTTTATGAAGACATGTACTGCAAGAACCCTAATTCCCCTTTTAAAAATGAGGAAATCAGGTGGTGTCATATAGTTAGGAAGCAATTGAGTCAGAATTCAAACCCAGGTCTTTTGAGTCCAATGTTCTTTGTTTCTTTTACTACATCACAAACTCTTGTAGTAGCCTCCTTCATGCGACTCCTTCTCTGAGGAGTTTATTTATTATTTATTACTGTTGTTACTGCTACTCTTTATTACACTGGGATACCCATGGCACCATCCTGGGCTGAAAGTCTATCTGCCTTAGTTATCCCTAGCTGGTATTCCAGACTGTTTGGAAACTGACAGAGGGGAATTCTGGTTTCCTTTTCCTTCATGCCAGAAAGGAAGCCTAGGAAATAAGTATTATCTGTTCTAACCAGTTTTGATTTAATTCCATTCAGTCACTTTTGCCACAGTGCTTCTGGGAGGAAATGGAGAAGATGGGGAAGGGACAACTGCGTGGATGACTCCCATCTGCTGTTTCCTGTTGTGTCAGAGATCAACCATCTCTTAGCTGGATGTGGGAAGATGAGTCCTGTGATTGAGGGAAGTGACTTATCCAGGTTCACATGGCTAGTAAGTATCTCAATTAGATATTGCAGCTCACATCTTCTTAACTCTAAGTTCACTGATTTATCTATTACAACACCAAGCTAGAAGGCAAAAGGAGTAGATGAAGAGGGTAGAGGACTACATCTCTAAAACCTGAACCTGGGAAGAGACTGAGTAGAGGAAGAAAAAAGAATCAGACTTTCTCAGTTGAGTAAAAGTGGGTTGGAGTACAGCCAATGAGTGGGTGAAATTCCTGGAAAAGTTTTAGTCTCTTTGGAAACAGGAAGGATCTGAGCAGGTCTTGATGGATATGGGATATGGGACATTGATCTCCACCAATAAGAAGACCATCCCATGCCAATGGCTTTTGGGACTTGACATTCTGGGACGGTTCACCAGGTCAGTATGGAGCAAAAGGGCAGGGACCAAAGTCAGGAAGCAGAGGCACCAGGGCAGTTCTTAACAACCTGTCCCTGCCTCCTCTATCCCACCCTAACTTGTTCTTTTCCCTGAGTATGGAATGAAAAATTTTTATGTTGCTGTTTATTTTTTGTAGGGAGGAGTGAGGTTATTAAGAAAAAGATATATAGTCAGCTAGATGGTACAATAGATAAAACTCTGGACTTGGAGTCAGGAAGACCTGAGTTCAGATCCAGCCTCTGATATTTACTAGTTGTGAGACTTAACCACTCTGTGCCTCAATTTCTTCATCTGTGAAATGGGCATACTATTAGCATGAACTTCATTGAATGGTTGTGAGGATCAAATGAGTTAGCATGTGTAAAGTGCTTTGCAAACCTGAAAGTGCTAAATAAATACTGGTTATTATTTTCATTATTAAAACAATTAAGTGGGGTGGAACCAAGAAGACGGAGTAGAAAGACACATATATGCAGGCTCTCCCCACACAGCCCATAAATTACTTGTAGAGAGGGACTCTCAACAAATTCTGGAGCAGCAGAAGTGGAGAACAACAGAGTGAAGGAGATTTCCAGCCCAGGGTGACCTGAAAGGCCCATGGGAAATGTCTGTTGCACTGGACGAGGAGCAGAGCCCAACCCAGCCTTGGCCACGTGGTACAGCAGCTCTGGGAGGAGGACACCTCGGGGGCAGAATCTCCAGTCACAGTAGCAGCGTTCACAGATCCCTCAACCCACAGGTGCCAAAAGTCAGTGACAGAGCTTTTTCAGCTGGCCAGGAAGGGAGAAGGACCTTCCCACAACTCCAGCCTCAGGCAGCGGCCACAGAGACCACATCAGGATCGCAGCAGTGGTTCCCAAAGCCATCCATTATTGGATCATAAAACCCCTGGTGGCACCGAGGAGCTGACTCTTACCTCAGCCCTGTATAGAGGCCCTGAGGGAGCTGATCTTCATCTCACACTGAATGGTAGCCTTGCCCTCACAGCTTAACTGAATCCCAGCCCCCCAGTGCTGACTTGGTGGAACTGGAGGTCAGGTGGCTGTGGAGAGGAAACTGCTAAGCTTCTGGGCACAAAAATCTTTTTCTGCTCCCAGATCAGTGTACACTCTTGATTGTGCCACTTTGGAGGAACTGAGATCTTAAAGATCCCTAGAGTATACCCTACTATTGACAAAGGACCCAAAAGTCAAGTAACTTGTTGAGAAAATGCCCAAAAAAGGGGAAAAATATAAGACTATAGAAGGTTACTTTCTTGGCGACCAGATATCTTCTCCCATCCTTTCAGATGAGGAAGAACAATGCTTACCATCATGGAAAGACATAAAAGTCAAGGCTTCTGTATCCCAAACACCCAAAATAAATATTCAGTGGTCTCAGGCCATGGAAGAGCTCAAAAAGAATTTTGAAAAT
>JAQQSK010014113.1:0-11244 GCA_028658325.1 Potorous gilbertii | reverse complement strand
GCAACATATCAGCAGTTTGGGGGGAGCAATATGTCTATTCCAAACTTTTTGAAAAGAAAAGCAAAACAAAAAATGCAAATAAAAATAAAGCAATATCAGACACTCAAATGACAAAAGAGACAGGATTACTATGAACTTTTTATATTTATTTCTTGGATATGATTTATAATAAGTTTTTCTCTTTATTTTGTTTGGCAAGATGTAAAGAAAATCAAGCAAATAGAGCGATTTCATGTGGTAGCATAAGAAAACAATGATTTACTACTGATACCTAACTTTCTAAGACTACAAATTGCAGAAAACATACTAAACTTCACTGGGAGACTGAATTTCTTTTCTGGAAGTTCCCTATACCAGAGGAATCATAGTTCTAGACTCTACCTTGATGCCTAATACATTAAAGTGGTTGAATTTGTGTTCTAATTCAGCTATTTAATGGATTTTGCATCCTAATTCTGGCACAAAATGGACTTTGATTCCTACATTTAAAAAATTGGAATAGCAATTTTTTCTCTACCTAACACATACTAGTTGAATGATCCCAGGTAAGTAACTTAACCCCTTTTAACTTGGTTAGTTTCTCTGTAAAATGAGCTGGAGAAGTAAATGGCAAACTGCTGTAGTATCTTTGCCAAAAAGACATCAAAGGAGTTCACAAAGAAATTGAACATGACTGAAAATCACTGAACAACAACACATTATTATTGTTAATGCTAATAGTAATAAATCTGAGTTTTGTCATATTGTTTGATTCACCTGAGCCTCAAATATTTTTTACCTGTAAAAAGAGGGGTTATATTATTTCTAAGTATTCTTTCAACTTGAAAGTGCTTTAATACTGTGAAAATATATTTAGAAATAATGAGAGATTAAGTCATAAAGATGATATAAAATATATTATCGAGGGCCTTGGACTTTGTCATTGGCTTTGTTCTCAGATCTGTCAGCACTCTGAGTTATTTGTTGAATATCTTCTATATTTTATGATACCTTTTTGATAAAGATTTTTGGTTGGGTTTTGGTGATTTTTTTTCATTAAAAACAGTTTCCTTTCATCTTTTAGGAAAAGGATATCCCTTCAATCATAAAAAGTTCTCCCAAAGGTCAAGACAGAAGAAGCAAAGCAGAAAGGGGTGGTAAATTAAACATGTTCTGGCTATTACTTTTTTTCTTACTCCATATTCCAACAAATAATCTCAAGCCTTTTCTTAATGGACTAATTAATCAACAAATATTTGCAGCCTTTACAATATCTTTTTATAATCCCTTCACCAGAGAGAAAAGGACTTTGGACTACCTTGGACTTTAACATTTAAAGAAACCAAGGTACCTTAAATTAAGTATGACACATAAACCTTTGCCATTGCGAGAGATTTACTGTATCATCTTGATAGCAGGGATAGTTTGTGAAATCTGAGTATAAAGATTAAAATTACGTTAAACGATGAGGAGGCATTCTGTCACTCAATCTCCCTAAAAACACCAGAAAAAAGGCAAATAATAAAGTTGAATTGAGGAGAATATGTAATGTATGTTAACAATAGTGAAAGTAAGAATAAGTACCAGACCCAATACTCTATCCACCACCTCTCTCTCCAGGATAATTTAAGTAAATTTCTATGAACTTGGGAGAGAGTGGGAGAAAAAAGAATTTACAATAGAAACACAGGGTGAAGCAATGACTCATTCAAGAAAGAGAAAAACTTAAGAGGTTAGAAATTGAAGTAGTAGAGCCAACTGGAAACACAGTGGCAATATGTAGCAGAACAGAGTCAAAGGAGAAAAAGAGAACAGGAAACCATGTGCATGTGCAAAATATCAGAGGACAAGCTGGCAGAATGACACAAGATGAAGAGTCAACTAGATATTGCCTTTTGCTTGGTTCTTCATCCAAATTGGCCCTTGAGGTTAGTCACATGAACTCTGTAAGTACATGTAGTTGACAGTCTAGTGAATCCTGATTTATTTTCAAGTAATAGAAACATGCCCAAGATAAGACTATAAATAGAAAGGATTTGAAGTAGTCTCTAGGAAAAGTATGTCTATTGGAGGGGAGAATTGTTTAATTTCTCATAATCTTTAATTTTATCTCACTGCTAGGCACAAAGGGGTACAGAAAAGGTACTATTATTAGCAGAGGCATTCTTGGAAATGTTTAATAACCAACTACTGGAGAGTATAGTCAGAAAATACTTTTCAGTCTAATCTGCATTATTAACATTTTCTATATTGTTTGAAGTCTAAACAATCAAAACAGCAATAAATCAAGATCTGATTTGCAGCATGTGCATATTTCTAAGGTATAGATGCTCATGTTGAAAATTTGACCATCTATTCTCATGAACTGGTATAAGCTGACTTTATCACAACCCTGATTATAAGTTCAGAAAGCAAAAGATTGGAAAGACAAACAGGCATTCTAGCAATAACATTGATGATCTTGCTTCCAGAAAGAAAAGACAGCAGGGGTATTTTTATAGTGTCTGGACACAGTATTTTACATTTTTCTCTCCTTTATGTCCAGTGGAGTATTATCTATGGTCAAAGATATGGCCCATCTCCATCCTTGAAGAGAAAATAAACTGACTTGAAAAATGCCTCTCCACTCTTCATATTATTAGGAAGAATGAAACAATTCTTTAAAACAAAAACTGACTAACCTTGGTTCCAAAAGATGAGTGAGGAAGAATACTATTTGCCTCCTGGCAGAGGTACTAGACTCAAGATGAAGAATCAGACTCATTTTTGTATTTTTGAACATGTTCAAGGTAAGAATTTGTTTTTTTTCTTTTCTATGCATGCTTGTTAGAAGGGCTTTTTATTGTAGAAGGAGAGTAGAAAATTAATATGTTAATTGAAAAAATGTTATTTCAGAAAAAAAGAAAAGATGTATTTCAATGTGAAAACAAGAGGAGTTAGAGATATAAAAGGGGAGAAAGAATTCTGACTTGTCAGTAGGTTGAAGGTAGAAGAATGTGATACTGGAGAATTAGAAGAAAAACCTACATCCAGTAGGGCATAAACTCCATAAAGAACTCTAATCATTTTTGTCTTTGTCTTTGTTTCTCCAGCTTATTACCCTGTACATAGCACATACTGAATAAATACTTCTTGAGTTAGACTCTTGGAGCTAAGTAAAAGACATGAGAATCTTTCTGAAGCAAATGTTTCTGGAACCTCTGAGACAGAAACTGCTGCATGTCCTCCAAGGAATAAAAATGAAAATCCACAGTGCTATAAACCAAAAAGTTCTTGTGTAAGAGTTAGAAATAGAAAATATACAAGTAGTGCTGGAGGTGATCCCATGTAGAGAGGAAAACGGGAAGTTATTTATTGGTGTGCAAATAATAACACAGTTTAGTTTTTTGGTTTTCTTTATTGGACATGGATCCATGTTTGTTAGAGAGAACCTATGAAATTCATTCAATGTGATGACTTTCTACTTCTGGTAGAACATGTGGATACAGGAGTGAGGCTGAGCCAAGATGGTGGAATGGAAGCAACTCTTCATCTAAGCTCTTGGGCAAACTCCTTCAGACACCTCTAAAAAAAGAATCTGGCCAAATTTTGGAGAGGTAGAACCCAATAGGAGACAGACTGTGGCAGATTCACAGACCAAGACAAACTGGAAGGTTGACATGAAGGATCTTTTCCATGGGGATTGAAGAGTACACACTGCACAGTGCAGCATAGTGTGGCAGGGCAGACCAGGAAAGCCTCAGGGCAGTCTGAGGCAGTGGAAATATGGCAGAATGGCAGCCCAAGGTAGGAGGCCAGCAGAGCTGAGCAAGTGAGAACCATTGGGCTCCAGGTACCAGCAGCAGCTGTTCCTGAGACTATCAGCCCACAGATTAAACATCTGTAACTCACCTACTTGAAGTTCCAGGAGTCAAAATGGTGGAGTGACCTCTTGTTGACCTTGAAAGAACCATAAAATATTTCCCCAGAAAAATTCTGGAACAGTGGGATCAGCAGAAAGGGCAAACAGTCTCCTAGCACATGAGGCTAGAAAAATAGCTAAGGAGTATTTCTGTTACTGTGCTGGAGGACCAGAGCTATCCTAGACAGCCCCACCTCAGAGAATGGGAGGAGATCTGGAGCTACTGAGGGATGGAGCCTCACAAACACCAGGAGCCCAGGCAAGCGTCAGTGTTCCAGGGCAGGGGAAATGACAAGACAATAGGGCAGCCTGGATCACCAGCTCCTGAAATTGCCTTTGCTCTAGTTTAGCTGAGGAAATTTTCCTTAAACAGACAACCTCTCCCCTACACTTAACAATCTAGTTCCAAGGCTAATCTGGGGAAACGTAAACCAAAAAAAAAAAAAAAAAAAAAGGCACCTGGCCTCTGCTTTCTCACACTAGCTAGCTCAGCACCAGATTATTTAGCTTCTAGCTAAAATGTCACAAATGAAATAAAGTGTCATCATCATGGGTAAGAAGAAGCAAAGCAAGAAGGAAAAGACCATAGAATCATTTTATAAGGACAAGAACAAAAACACAAATACCAAAGAGGTCAATATTAAGACTGTACTCCCATCTGAAACTTCAGAAGAGACTATGAACTGCTTGCATGTACAAAGAGCACTCTTGAAAGAGCTGAAGAATGAAATAGTAGAAAAACTGGCCAATGTTTTTAAAGCTATGAAAAAAGAATTCACCAAAGAAAACAACTCTCTGAAAAGGAAAATTGAACAAATGGAAAAGGAAGTACAAAAACTAACTAGAGAAAATAACTCCTTAAAAGGAATAATTGGATAAATGGAAAAGGAGATGCAAAAATTAACTGAAGAAGACACTTTGAGAAAAACTGGAACTGGACAAATAGAAGCTAATGACCCTATGAGACATCAAGAATAAGTCAAGCAAAATCTAAATAATGAAAAGATAGAAGAAAATGTAAAATATCTAATTGGAAAAAGAAGTGACCTGGAAAATGGATCCAGAAGGGAAAAGGCAAGAACTATTAGCCTACCAGAAAGTCATGATGAAAGAAAGATTCTGGACAGTGTCTTCCAAGAAATCATCAAGGAAAACTGCCCAGAAGTGCTGGTTCCAGAGGGCAAAACAGTCATCAAAAGAATCCACCATTCACCTTCCAAAAGGGATCCCAAACTAAAGCCATTAAGAAATATTGTTGTCAAATTCAAGAAATATCAAGTGAAAGAGAAAATATTACAGGCAACCAGAAAAAAAAACATTCAAATATTGAGGAGCTATAATCAAGATCACACAGGACCTTGCAGCTTCTGCATTAAAAGATCAAAGGAATTGGAATATGATATTCTCTAATACAAAGGAACTGGGACTACAACCAAGGCTCAAATACCCAGAAAAGTTCAGTGTAACACTTCAGGCAAGAAGATAGACATTCAAGGAAGTAAGCAATTTCAAGACTTTACTGACAAAAAGGCCAGAACTCAATAGAAAATTCAATCTTCCAAAGCAAGTCTCAATAGAGGCATAAAAAGGTAAACAAGGGAAAAGAAAAACTTGTTACTCAATTTAGGCAAATGATTCTTGTTAATCTTGAGAATTGTATATCTCTTATGAAATATAAAAGAGATAAACATAGATAGAGGGAACAGGCATAAAGTAAATTATGTGAGGATAAAAATGTGATGAAAGTATGTGAAGAGATTGTAACAGGAGATAGGAAAAGGAGAAAGCAGAAAATAGCAAATTACATCACAGGAAGTAGTACAAAACTATATTACAGGAGAGGGAAAGAGGGGAGGGAGATGGGCATTGCTTGAGAGGTGCTCTCATCTGATTTGGTTCAAGGAGGGAACCACAAACTTAATTAAGTACATAAATCTAACTACCTCTATAGATACTAGGAGGGGAAGGGGAAAGGAAATGGAGGGAAGTCTAAAAGGATAGAAAGAATCAGTAAGGGTAAAAGGGAGTAAAAGGGAGGGAGGCTGAAAGTAGGAAAGGAAGACTGCCAGAGGTGATGGTCAAAAATTAAAACTCTATTGTGGAAGGGAAGGGAGAAGGGAGAACTAAAAGCACAAATGGTGGGAAAGAGGATGGAAGGACCCAGATAGTAGTCATTACTGGGAGTGTGAATGGGATGAACCCCCTTAAAATGGAGACGGATAGCAAAGCGGATTAAAAGCCATAATCCAACTATATTATGTTTACAAGAAACAGATCTGAAATGGGGGGATACACACAGGGTAAAGGTAAAAGGTCGGATCGGAATATATTGTGCTTCAACTGATGCAAGAAAAGCAGGGGTAGCAATCTTAATCTCAGATAAAGCAAAAGCAGAAATAGAGCTAATCAAAAGAGATAAGGAAGGAAACTATGCTGCTAAAAGGCACCATAGACAATGAAGCAATATCATATGCTCCAAACATATATGCTCCAAGTGGTATAGAATCTGAATTATTAGAAGAGAAGTTAAAGCAGTTACAGGAAGAAATAGACAGCAAGACTATACTAGTGGTGGACCTCACATTCCCCCCCGAACTTGATAAATCTAACCTTAAACTGAATAAGAAAGACGTTAAGGAGGTGAATAAAACTATGGAAAATGTAGATATGATAGAACTCTGGAGAAAATTGAATGGGGATAGAAAGAAATATACCTTTTTCTCAGCAGTCCATGTCACATATACAAAAATTGACCATGCACTAGGCCATAAAAACCTCACAATCCAGTGCAGAAAGGAAGAGCTAGCCAATGCATCCTTCTCAGATCATAACACATTCAAAATTATATGTAATAAAAGGTCATGGAAAGATAAACAAAAAATTAATTGGAAACTAAATAATCTAATCTTAAAGAAGGAATGGGTTAAACAGCAAATCATAGAAACAATCAACAGTTTCATTCAAGAGAATGACAATCATAAGATAACCTACCAAATCTTATGGGGTAGTGAAAAGCAGTTCTTAGAGAATGCTTTACATCTTTGAATGCCTACACGAATAAAATAGAGAAAGAGGAGATCAATAAATTGAACATGCAGCTGAAAAAGCTCAAAAAGAACAAATTGAAAATCCTCAAGTAAATGCCAGTTTAGAAATATTGAAAACCAAAGGAGAGACTAATAAAACTGAAATTAAGAAAACTATTGAACTAATAAATAAAACTAATAATAAATAAATGAAATGAAATTAATAAACCAATACAATTCATAAATATTGGTCAATTTAATTAAAACAAGAAAGAAGAATACCAAATTATTAATATCAAAAATAAAAGGTATGAACTCACCTCCAATGAGGAGGAAATTCAAACAATAATTAAAAATTACTTTGCCCAACTTTATGCCCATAAATCAAAAATCTAAATGAGATTGATGAATATTTTAAAAAATATAAATTGCTCAGGTTAACAGAAGAGGAAGTTGAATACTTAAAGAACCCCATCTCAGAAAAATAAATTGAACAAGCCATCAATGAACTCCCTAGGAAAAAATCTCCAGGGCCAGATAGATATACAAGTGAATTCTATCAACCATTAAAGAACACTTAATTTTAATACTATATAGACTGTTTGGGAAAATTGGGGAAGAGGGAGTTCTCTCAAATTCTTTTTTTGATACAAATATGGTTTTGATACCTAAACCAGGAAGAGACAAAACACAGAAAGAATATTATAGACCAATTTCTGTAATGAATATAGATGCAAAAATTTTAAATAAAATTTTAGCAAAAAGAATACAGCAGCTTATCAGGAAAATATTATGACCAGTTAGGATTCTTACTAGGAATGCAGGACTGGTTCAGTGTTAGGAAAACTATTAGCATTATTGATCACATCAACAACAAACCTAACAGAAACCACCTGATTATCTCAATAGATGCAGAAAGAGCTTTTGACAAAATACAACACCCATTCCTATTAAAAACACTGGAGATCTTATGAATAAATAGAACTTTCCATAAAATAATGAGCAGTATCTACCTAAAACTTTCAGTAAACATTACATGTAATGGAGATGTTAGATGCATTTCCAATAAGATCAGGGGTGAAACAAGGATGTCCATTATCACCACTATTATTCAATATGGTACTAGAAATGTTAGCTTTAGCAATTAGAGAAGATAAGGAAATTGAAGGAATTAGAATAGGGAAAGAGGAAAATAATGTATCACTCTTTGTAGATAATATGATGATATACTTAGAGAATCCCAGAGATTCAAATAAAAAACTACTTGGAATAGTAAACAACTTTGGCAAAGTTGCAGGTTACAAAATAAACCCACACAAATTTTTTGCATTTCTATATATTTCTAACAAAGTTCACCAGCAAAAAATAAAAAGAGAAATCTTATTTTAAAATAGGATAGACAACAATAAAATATTTGGGAGTCTACATGCCAAAACAAATCCAGGGACTATATGAACAGAATTACAAGACACTTTTTGCACAAATAAAACCAGATCTAAGTAAGTGGAAAAACATTAGTTGCTTGTGGGTTGACTGAGCCAATATAATAAAAATGACAAATCTGTCTAAATTAAATTACTTATTTAGTGCTATACCAATCAAACTATCAACTAATTATTTTCTAGAGCTGGAAAAAATAATATCAAAATTCATCTGGAAGAACAAAAGGTTGAAAATATCAAGGGAACTAATGAAAAGAAATGTTTGGGAAAGAGGCCTACCTCTACCAGATCTGAAATTGTATTTTAAAGCAGCATTTATCAAAACCACTTGGTACTGACTAACAAACAGAAGAGTATTCAAGTGGAATGGGCTAGATATTCAAGACACATATAGTCAATGAATATAGCAATCTACTGTCTGATAAACCCAAGGACCCCTGTTTCTAGGATAAGAACTCACTGTTTGACAAAATTTTCTGGAAAAATTGGAGAACAGTGTGGCAGAAAATAGGCAGGAATAAAGTCCAAATGGGTACATGATCTAGGCATAAAGATTGATATAATCAATATATAATTAACAAATTAATGGAGCAAGGAATAGTGTATTTATCAGATTTATAGAGAAGGAAAGAAGTTTTTACTAAAAAAGAGAAAACATTATGAAATGCAAAATTGATACTTTTGCTTACAATAAACTGAAATGCTTTTGCACAATCAAACCCAATGCAACCAAGATTAGAAGGGAAGGAGAAAACTGGGAAAGAATTTTTCCAACTAGTGTCTGTGATATAGGCCTCAATTTCAAAAATATAGAGAACTGAGTTAAATGTATAAGAATAAAAGTCACTCCACAATTGGTAAGTTGTCAAAGGATATGAACAGACAGTTTTCAGAGGAAGAAATTAAAGATATCTGTAATCATATGAAAAAATGCTCTAAATCACTTTTGATTAGAGAGATGCCAATCAAAACAACTCTGAGGTACCACATCACACCTATCAAATTGACTAACATGTCAAAACAGGAAGATGATAAATGTTGGAGAAGATGTGGGAGATTTGGAACACTAATTCATTGTTGGTGGAGCTGTGAGCTGATCCAATCATTCTGGAGGGCAATTTGACATATGCCCAAAGGGCTACAAAAATGTGCATACCCTTTGAAATACGGCTTTTGGACTGTATCCCCAAGAGATAAAAATGGGAAAGGGTACCACATGTACAAAATTATTTATAGCAGCACTCTTTGTGATGGTCAAAATCTGGAAATTAAAGGAATGCCCATCAATTGGGGAATGGCTGAATAAAATATGTTATATGGATGTAATGGAAAACTATTGCACTATAAGAAATGATGAACAGGAAGACTTCAGAGAGGTCTGGAGAGACTTATATGATCTGATGCTGAACAAAAGGAGAAGAATAAGAAGATCTTTGCACATAGCAACAACCACAGTGAGCGAGGATGTATTTGGTAGACTTGCATTATAATGCAAGGACTTAAAAAATTCCCAATGTTCTTTTAAGACAAAATGCCTTCCATATCCAGAGAAAGAACTATGGAATTCAATTGCAGAATGCAGCAGATCATTTTCTTTTTTACTACATTTTGGTTTGTTATATGATTTCTCCCATTCATTTTAATTCTTCTATACAACATGACTATGGTGAAAATGTATTTAATAGGAATGTATGTGTAGAACCTATATAAAATTGTATGCCATCTCGGGGAGGGAGGTGGGGAGTAGGAAGGCAATAGGGTATAGAAATCTATCTTGCCCTACAAAAAATGAGAGTTGATGGGGATAAGGAAAGGGAGGGGATAAAGACGAGGCAAGATTGGGAGAAGAGGTAATCAGAATGCATGGTTTTTTTGGGGGTGGGAGAGGGGAGAAACGGGGAGAAAATTTTTAACTCAAAACCTTGTGGAAATGAATGCTGACAACTAAAATTAAATAAATATATTTTTTAAAAAAGAAGAATTTATCAAATTTTCAGAAACCTAGCAACCATCAGCCTGTATTGAGTACATTGGATAACTGTATGCATTTCTGATTTAGAAGCTATATCCTAAAACTTTCATAGGATTTCCAGTTACTTACCTAGTAGTCAAGCTAATGGTATTAAGACGTTGTATTTATTCTACTTAGGCTGGTTGTTAGATGGGAGGCACAGTCTGCCACTGGGATTGTTCTCAGTTTTCTCATTTGTTAGAGTCTTTCAGTTTATGGTCTTTTGTTCTCCTCCTTCCCTACCCTAGCCTAGTCACAGAGCCAAGCAAGAAAAGTGTCAAAGAATACCATTCCCTTCCACTTTTTTGCCATTACTCCCTTCCCAATTCCTATTCTCAGGCCTACAAAAAGAAACCCATATTACCCAATTTACTCCTCCTGCCAGCACCTTGGCCCTAGATGGATAAACATAGTTGCTCACATCTCTTTGATGAACATAAGTTATCAACTACAACCCTTTTGGAAATATGGAAGACCATTGGCCAAGGCCATCTACCCTGCCATTGAATCTTAATGTAGACTAGACTTTAATATCCATTCTGTCACTATGACCTCAAGATGAGTGTTGACTTCAAATTGCTCCCTCCTCCCATTGCCCTCCCTTTCATCATCCCCCCACCCTGCTTATCTCCTTCTCCCCCACTTTCCTGTATTGTAAGATAGGTTTTCATACCAAAATGAGTGTGCATTTTATTCCTTCCTTTAATCGAATGTGATGAGAGTAAACTTCATGTTTTTTTTCTCAGCTCTCCTCTTTTTCCCTCCACTAGACAGCTGCTAGCCTCTTCTATGACATAATTTACCCCATTCCATTTCACCCTCTCTCCTCCCATTACATTTCTCTCTCACCGTTTACCTTGATTTCTTTTAAGATACGATCCCATC
>JAQQSK010014112.1:0-11244 GCA_028658325.1 Potorous gilbertii | reverse complement strand
TATCTATTTTCCAGGTCAGTTGTTTTTCCAATGAGATATTTCACATTCTCTTCCATTTTGTCATCTTTTGGTTTTGTTTTGTGATTTCTTGGTTTCTCAGAAAGTCATTAGCTTCCATCTGTTTCATTCTCATTTTCAGAGAACTATTTTCTTCAGTGAGCTTTTGCACCTCTTTTTCCATTTGGCTAATTCTGCTTTTGAAAGCATTTTTCTCCTCATTGGCTTTTTGAACCTCTTTTGTCAATTGAGTTAGCCTATTTTTCAATGTGTTATTTTCTTCAGCATCTTTTTGGGTCTCCTTTATCAAGGTATTGACCCATTTTTCATGCTTTTCTTGTATCTCTCATTTTTCATCCCAGTTTTTCCTCTGCCTGTCTAACTTGATTTTCAAAATCCTTTTTGAGCTCTTCCATGACCTGAGCCTATTGGATATCTATTTCAGATGTTTGGGATACAGAGGCCTTGACTTCTGTGTCTTTACCTGAGGGTAAGCACTGTTCTTCCTCATCAGAAAGGAAGCGGGGAAACATCTGGTCCCCAAGAATGTAACCTTCTATGGTCTTATTATTTTTTTCCCTTTTCTGGGCATTTTCCCAGCCAATTACTTGACTTCTGACCCCTGCCCAGATCTGCCCAGCTAGTGCTTGGGGTCTGAGATTCAAATGCTGCTCCCCAGCCTCAAGGCTTTCAGCAGCAGGCTTGGCTGCTATTCAATGGGAACTTAAGTTCTGGTACTCAGGTGGGGGCAGGGCCCCCTCCCAGGCTCAGTTCCCTCAGGGGGTTTATGTGGAGACCTTCCATAATGGACCCTAGCTCCTGACTGCCCTGGGAGCCTCTGGCTGCCAGCTGCCTCTGCTGCTGCCTCCTCTCTCACTGACCTGTGCATCTGTGGGTGAAGGGACCATCGCAGCCACGAGAGATTCTGTCCCTGAAGCTTCTCGTATCTGCTCCTCTCAGTGCTGCTCGACCAGAGAAAGGCTGGGATCCATTCCCATCTGGTGGACGATGGACCTTTGAGTCGGTTTTTCAGGGCTCTCTGGAATGGAAATCTCCTTCACACCGTTGCTGTATGGCTTCCACTGCTCCAGAATTTGTTGGGAGTTCTTTTTACAGAAAATCCATGGGTTGTGGGTTGGGAGATAGCATATGTGAGTCTTTCTACCCCGCCATCTTGGCTCCTCCCCCCCACCACTCTTTTTCTTAACCAGTACCAAATAGTTTTGGTGACTGCCACTTTATACTGTAGTTTTAGATATGGTACTATTTTATAATATAGTTTGAGAGTTGCTATTGCTAGGATACCTTCCTTTGCATTTTTTTTCATTAATTTCTTTGACATTCTTGAACTTTGGTTCTTCCAGATGAATTTTATTGTTATTTGTTTCTAGCTCTGTGAAATAATTTTTAATAGTTTTATTGGCACAGTAGTTAATAAGTAAATTGGTTTAAGCAGAATTGCCATTTTTATTATATTGGCTCAGTATACCCATGAATAACTGATACTTTTTTCAGTTGTTTAGATTTTACTTTATTTGTGTGAAAAGAGTTTTTTAATTATGTTCATATAGTTCCTGGATTTATATTAACGGGAAGACTCCTAAATATTTTATATTGTTGACAGTTATTTTAAATGGAATTTTTCTTTCTATTTCTTGCTGCTGAGATTTATTGGTCACACAAGAAATGCTGATGATTTATGTGGCTTCATATATTATATCGTGAAACTTTGCTAATATTAATTTTTTCAAGTATTTTTTTAGTTGATTCTCTAGGGTTCTCTAAGTATACATAGCATCGTATCATCTGTAAAGAGTGATAGTTTTGTTTCCTCAAAACCTATTCTAATTTCTTCAATTTTTTTCTTTCTCTTGTTGCTCAAGCTAACATTGTCAGTTCTATATTGAATAATGGTGGTGATAATGACTTCCTTGTTTCATCACTGATTTTATTTGGAAGTCCTCCAGCTTATCCCCTTTAAATATAACACTTGCAGATCAGTTTAAAGAAATTCTGCTTATCATTTTAAGGGATGTTCCCTTTGTTCCTATGCCCCCTAGTGTTTTTAATAGGAATGGTTACTGTAGTTTTTCAAAATCTTTGTCAGCAGGTAGGCGGAGCCAAGATGGCACAGTAGAAAGATGCATATATTCTAGCTCTTCCCCCACAGCCCACAAAATATCTGTAAAAAATGACTCTCAACAAATTCTAGAGCAGTGGAAGCCACAGAACAACAGAGTGAAAGAGATTTCCAGTCAAAGGTAACGTGGAAGGCTGACAGGAAAGGTCTATCACATGGGATGTGGAGCCGAGCCCAGCCCTGGCCATGGCACAAGGAACAACAGGACAAGAACAGGGCTCCTGGGCAGAATCCCAAGCAGCAGTGGAAGGTCTCTGATTCCTCAACCCACAAGTGCCAAAGAAAGCTTCAAAAGTCAGTGAGATGGCTTTCCTAACTGGGCATGAGGGGAGCAGGGTCTTCCTTATCCCAGCATCAGCCCCAGGCGGTGATGGTGGTAGCAGCAGCAGGGCTGGCAGCAGCTGCAGTATCCATCTATGAAGCACTCAACCTAAAGCCCCAGGAGAAATTGAGCAGATGATCTGAATCTCAGCCCTGAGCATGGTCCTGGGGTGAGGAGGAGCAGTATACCCTCCTGAAAAAATTAACAACATCAGCAAAGTTTCATGATATCATATATGAAGCCACATAATTCATCAGCATTTCTTGTGTGACCAATAAAACTTAGCAGGAAGAAATAGAAGGAGAAATTCCATTTAAAATAACTGTAAACAATATAAAATACTTAGGAGTCTTCCTGTTAATATAAATCCAGGAACTATATGAACACAATTAAAAAACTCTTTTCACACAAATAAAGTAAAATCTAAACAACTGAGAAAAATATCAGTTATTCATGGGCATACTGAGCATGGTCCTGGGGTGAGGAGGAGCACTAGGACCCTCCTCTTTACAAAGGATTCAAAAGTCAAGTAACTGGCTGGGAAAATACCCCAAAAAGGGAAAAAAATAAGAACATAGAAGGTTACTTTCTTGGTGAAAAGGTATTTCCTTCCATCCTTTCAGGTGAGGAAGAACAATGCATACTGTCAGAGGAAGTCAAGGCTTCCACATCCAGTCCCTCCAAAAAAACTATGCAACGGTCTCAGGCCATGAAAGAGCTTGAAAAGTAAGTCAACAGCTTGTTACAGGAGATTCAAAAAATACTGAAGAAAATAATACTTGTAAAAATAGGCTAACTCAATAGGAAAAATAGACAACGAGGAGAAGAAGACTTTAAAAAGCAGAATTAGTCAAATGGAAAAGGAAGTTCAAAAGCTCACTGAAGAAAACAGTTCTTTAAAAATGAGAGTAGAGAAGAGGGAAGCTAATGACTTTATGAGAAATCAAGAAATTACAAAACAAAACCTAAAAAAAATTAAAAATAGAAGATAATGTGAAATATTTCATTGGAAAAACAACTGACCTGGAAAATAGATCCAGGAGAGAAAATACAAAAATTATGGGACTACCTGAAAGCCATGATCAAAAAAAGAGCCTAGACATCATCTTTCATGAAATTATCAAGGAAAACTGCGCTGATATTCTAGAACCAGAGGCCAAAATAAATATTTTTTAAAATTTGTTTAAGTTTTCAACATGCATTCCACAAAATTTTGAGTTCCAAATTTTCTCCCCATCTCTGCCCTCCCCTACCCCAAAATGTCAACCATTCTAATTACCCCTACCACCAATCTGCTCTCAGTTCTAACATCCCTCCCTTCCCTTATCCACATCTTCTCTTTTGTCCTGTAGGGCAAGATAAATTTCTATAGCCTGTATTTCTAGTTTCCCAGTTGTATGCCAGAACAATACATTTCCTAAAACTTTGAGGTCCAACTTCTCCTCCTTCCTCCCTCCCCACCCATCCCCACTGGGAAGGCAACCAATTCAATATAGGCAACTACATATATGTGTAGTTTTGAAAATGACTTCCATAATAGACATGTTTTATAAGACTAAATATATTTCCCTCCATTCTATCCTGCCCCTCATTTCTTCTATTCTCTCTTTTGACCTTGTCTCTCCTCAAGAGTGTTGACTTCAAATTGCTCCCTCCTCCCACTGCCCTCCCTTCCATCATCCCAACCTTGCATATTCCCTTCTCCTCCACTTTCCTGTACTATAAAATAGGTTTTCATACCAAAATTAGTGTGCATTTTATTGCTTCCTTGAGTCAAATGCAATGAGAGTAAGCTTCATGTTTACCCTCTCACCTCCTCCCTTTTTCCTTCCATTGAAAAGTCTTTTTCTTGCCTCTTTTATGAGAGATAATTTGCCCCATTCCATCTTTCCTTTTCTTCTCCCAATATATTCTTCTTTCACTATGTGTGTGTGTGAGTGTGTGTGTTTATGTAATCCACCAACTACACAGATACTGCAAAAAGTTTCAAGAGTTACAAATATTGTCTTTCCATGTTGGAATATAAAGAGTTCAACTTTAGAAAGTCCCTCATGATTTCTCTTTCTTGTTTACCTTTTCATGCTTCTCTTGATTCTTGTGTTTGAAAGTCAAATTTTCTTTTCAGCTCTGGTCTTTTCATCAAGAATGATTGAAAGTCCTCTGTTTCACTGAATGACCCTTATGACTCCTGAGGTATTATACTCAGTTCTGTTGGGTAGGTGATTCTTGGTTTTAGTCCTAGATTCTTTAACTTATGGAATGTCATATTCCATGCCTTTCAATCCCTTAATGTAGAACCTGCTAGATTTTATGTTATCCTGATTGTATTTCCATGATACTTGAATTGTTTCTTTCCAGCTTCTTGCAATATTTTCTCCTTGACCTGGGAACTATGGAATTTGGCTATGATGTTCCTAGGAGCTTCTTTTTTTGGATATCTCTCAGGAGGTGATTGGTAGATTCTTTCCATATTTATTTTGCCCTCTGGTTCTACAATATCAGGGCAGTTTTTCTTGATAAGTTCATGAAAGATGATGTCTAGGCTCTTTTTTTGATCATGGCTTTCAGGTAGCCCCATAATTTTTAAATTGTCTCTCCTGGATCTATTTCCCAGGTCAGTTGTTTTTCCAATGAGATACTTCATGTTGTCTTCCATTTTTTCATTCTTTTGGTTTTGTTTTGTGATTTCTTGGTTTCTCATAAAGTCATTAGCCTCCATCTGTTCCATTGTAATTTTTAAAAAGCTATTTTCTTCAGTGAGCTTTTGAACCTCCTTTTCCATTTGACTAATTCTTCTTTTTAAAGCATTCTTCTCCTCGTTGGCTTTTTGAACCTCTTTTGCCATTTGTGTTAGCTTATATTTAAAGGTATTATTTTTTTCCGCATCTTTTTGGGTCTCCCTTAGCAAGTTTTTGATTGATTTTCATGATTTTCTTGCATCTCATTCCTCTTCTCAATTTTTCCTCCATCTCTCTTACTTGATTGTAAAAATCTTTTTGAGTTGTTCCATGGCCTGAGACCATTGAATATTTATTTTGGATGGTTGGGACACAGAAGCCTTGGCTTTTATGTCTTTCCCTGATGGTAAGTATTGCTCTTTCTCATCAGAAAGGATGGGAGAAGATATCTGTTCACCAAGAAAGTAACCTTCTATAGTCACCTTTTCCCCTTTTTTTTAGCATTTTCCCAACCAGTAACTTGACTTTTGGGTCCTTTGTCAAGAGTAGGGTATACTCTGGGGATCTGTAAGATCTCAGTTCCTCCAAGGTGGCACAATCAAGCATGTCAACTGGTCTGGGAAGAAGAAGAAACTTTTGTGCCCAGAATCTTTGAGTAGTAGAGTTTCCTCTCCACAATCACCTGGTTTCCAATTCCAGCAAGCCAACACTGGGGTCTGAGATTCAGATAAGCTCCTCAATTCCCACAGGGGTTTTCAGTGGGGGCAAGGCCACCACCCAGGGCTGAGGTAAGGATCAACTGATCAGTTCCCCCAAGGGTTTTATGATCCAAAAATGGATGTAGGCTACTGTGGGAACTACTGCCATGCTATGCAGCTTCTACCATGCAACCTGAGGTATGGGAAGATGCTGCTCCCTTCTCAGGCAGCTGAAAAAACCCTCTCACTGACCTTTGTCACTTGTGGGTTTAGGAATCTGCAAACTGCCAGTACTGAGGCTGGGGATTCTGTCCCCTAGGCATACTTGAGTCCTCCTCCCAGAGCTGTGCTTCATGCCCACGGATGGGCTGGGTTTTGCTCTGCATCTTGTGCAATAGACCTTTCCTGTTGGCCTTTCAGGCCACAGTGGGCTGGAAATCTCCTCCACTCTGTTGTTCTGTGCTTTTGGCTGCTCAAGAATTTGTTGAGAGTCTTTCTTTACAGGTAGTTTATAGGCTGTGGGGGAAGAACTAGTATGTGTGTCTTTCTACTCTGACATCTTGGCTCCAACCCCACCCCCGGTAAAATAAATATTGAAAGAATCCACCAGTCACCTCCTGAAAGAAATTCAAAAGGAGAAACTCCTAGGAATATTGTAGCCAATTTCCAGAGTTCCCAGGTCAAGGAGGAAATATTGGAAGCAGCTAGAAAGAAACAATTCAAATATTGTGGAAATACAATTAGGATAACACAGGATCTGGCAGCTTCTACATTAAGGGATCAAAGGTCTTGAAACAGGATATTCCATAAGTCAAAGGAACTAGGACTAAAACCAAGAATCACCTATCCAGAAGAACTGAGTATATAATACTTCAGGGGAAAAGGGTCATTCAATGAAACAGAGGACTTTCAAGCATTCTTGGTGAAAAGACCAGAACTGAAGAGAAACTTTCAAACACAAGAATCAAGAGAAGCATGAAAAGGTAAACAGGAAAGGCAAGTCATAAAGGACTTTCTAAAGTTGAAATGCTTACATTCCTACATGGAAAGATAATATTTGTAACTCTTGAGACTTTTCTCAGGATTTGAGTAAGTGGGGAGATTGCACACACACACACACACACACACACACACACACACACACACAAAAGCACACACAAATATAGGCAGAGAGCTCAGGTTGAGTTGAATCAGAAGGGATGAGATCTATAAAAAGTAAAATTAAGGACTGAGAGAGGAACATATTGGGAGGAGAAAGGGACAAATGGAATAGGGCAAACTGTCACTCATAAAAGAGAAAAGAAAAATATTTTTCAATGGAGGAGAAAAGGGAGGAGGTGAGAGGGGGAAAGTGAAGCTTAATTTCTTCACATATGACTTAAGGAGGGAATAATATGCTCACTCAATTTGGTATGAAAATCTATCTTACACTACAAAAAAGTAGGGGAGAAAAGTAGGGGAGAAAAGTAGGGGTGAGGGGGATGATAGAAGGGAGGGCAAATGGGAGAAGAGAATAATTAGAAGTAAACACTTGGGGAGGGACAAGGTCAAATGAGAGAGTAGAATAAATGGGAGACAGGGTAGGATGGAGGGAAATAGAGTTTTACATGTTTTACACAACATGGCTATTATGGAAGTCTTTTGTAAAACGACATAAACACACACATAATGTATGTGTGTGTAATTTTTGCATCAATATTTATTAAGTAAATTGGTCTATAATTTTCTTTCTTGGTTTAGGTATCAACACCATAATAATGTCATAAAGGAGTCTGGTAGGACTTCACATATTTTTCTAAAAATCTTATGTAATATTGGAATTAATAAAGAGTTCATAAATGGCTTGTTCAATTTTTATTTCTAAGATGGGGTTATTTAGGCACTCTATTTCCTGATCTGTTTATCTGGATAATTTATATTTTCATAAATATTCATCAATATTGCTCAGATTGTCATATTTATTGGCATATACATGGACAAAATATTTCCTGACTGCTTTAATTTCTTCTTCATTGTTGGTGATTACACCATTTTCACTTTGGGTACTGAATATTTGCTCTTCTTTGCTTTTTAAAATCATATTAACCAAAGGCTTATCTATCTTATTGTTTTTTCCCATAAAGCCAGTCACTAGTTTTATTTATTAGCACAATAAGAATTTTTTTTTATTTTCAGTCTTATAATTCTCACCTTTGATATTCAGGATTTCCAATTTGGAGTTCAAATGGGAATTTTTAATTTGTTCTTTTTCTAGTTTTTTTTCTACCTGCATGCCCAATTCATTGATCTCCTCTTTCCCTATTTTGTTGATATAAGAATTTGGAGAAATAAAATTTTCCCTAAGTGCTTCTTTGACTGCATCCCATAAATTTTGGTATGTTTTCTCACTGTTGTCATTCTCTTTAATGATATAACAGATTATTTCTATAATTTGCTCTCTTCTTTAGGATTAGATTTCTTAGTTTCTAATAAATTTTTAATCTATATTCTGAGGGCACTTTGCTAAATGTAATTTTATTGCATTGTTATCGTACAAGAAAACATTTAATATTTCTGCCCTTCTACATTTTATTCCTTTCTGTTCCCATTCAGTTTTCTCTAAAGGTATGTGATATCTAACATTTCGAACATTATATTTACCCCCCTAGTTTCTTTCCTTTTTATTTTTTGGTTGGATTTATCAAGTTCTGAAAGGGCACAGTTGAGGTCCCCCACTAGCACAGTATTTCTGTCTGTTTCTTTGTGCAACTCACTTAACTTCTTTAAGAATTTGGATGTTATACCATTGATGCATATACATTTAATATTGATATTGCTTCATCATCAAGAGTAACTTTTAGCAAGATGTGATTTCCTTCCTTATCTCTTTTAATTAGGTCCATTTTTCTCTTTTATGCTGAGATCAAGATTCCTACACCTGCTTTTTTTTTATTTAGTTGAAGTATAATAGATTCTCTCCAACCTTTTACTTTTACTCTCAGTGTGTCCCTCTGCTTCAAGAGTGTTTCTTGTAATCAACTTTTTGTAGGATTTTAGTTTTTGATCCTCTCTGTTGTCCACTTCTATTTTTAGGAGAGTCCATACCATTCACATTCACAGTTATGATTATTTACTGGGTATTTCCCTCCATCCTATTCTTCATCCTGTTTGTCCTCTTTCTCTCTTCACCCTTTCCCACATCACCAGTGTTTTGTTCTGTCTACCACCTCCCCTGATCTGCTCTCCCTTCGGTCAGTCCCCAACCCCACCCACACACTTTAATTAAACTCCTCTTCTCCTGCTTCTCTGTAGGATAAGATAGATTTCTGTATTCAACTGATTGTGTATATTATTCCCTTTTTGAACCAAAACTGATGAGAGTAAGATTCAAGCAATTCCCATTGCCCACCCCCCAATCTTCCCTTCCACTGTAATAGGTCTTTTTCACCTCTTCATGTGAAATAATTTACTCCTTTCTACTCGTCTCTTCCTTCTGCTCCCATGTTACTCCTCTTTTTTATGCCTTCATTTATTTTGTGTTATTCTCTCAAATTCACCTTATACCTATGCCCTTTGTGTATATCCTTTCTATGTGTACTGTTAGTGAAACAGTTTTTAAGAGTTACAAATATCATTTTCCCATATATGGATGTGAATAGTTTAGCTCTATTGAATCCCTTATGTTTTCTTTTCCCTTTTTTTCTGTTTATGTTTCTCTTCAGTCTTCATATTGGAGATCATTTTTTTTTGTTGTTGTTTAATTCAGATCTTCTTATAAAAGCTTTAAATCCTTCTATTTCATTGAATAGTCATTTTTTCCCCCTTGATGTATGATGAATAATTTCCAGGTAAGTGGTTCTTGGTCCTAACTCCTTTGCCTCCTGGAATATCATGCTCCATGACCTCTGGTCCTTTAATATTGCACCTGCCAAGTCCTGTGTAATCCTGATTGTGATTTCCTGATACTTGAATTGTTTCTTTCTGGCCACTTTCAGAATTTTTCCTTTGACCTGATAGTTCTGAAATTTGACTATAGTGTTCTTTGGGGTTTTTATTTTGGGATCTCTTCCTGAGGTAATCAGTGAATTCTTTTAATGACTATTTTGCTCTATGATTCTCAGATAACAGGGCAGGTTTTCTTGATAATTTCTTGAATGATGCTGTCTACATCCTCCTTTGGATTATAGCTTACAGGTAGTCCAGTGATTCTGATATTGTATCTCCCTGGATCTGTTTTCCAAGTCAGTTGTTTTTCCCATGAGGTATGCAATATTCTCTTCCATTTTTTCATTCTTTTCAATTTATTTGATTGATTCTTGATGTCTCACAGAATCATTAGCTTCCAGTTGCCCAATTTTAATGTTCAAGAAGTTGTTTTCTTAAATTAGCTTTTGGACTTTCTTTTCCATTTGGTCAATTGTACTTTTTAAACAGTTGTTTTCTTTTCCTTTTTTTCATAGGAATATTTGTTTATTTATTGATAGTTTTCAACATTCATTTCCACAAGATTTTGAGTTCCAAATTTTCTCCCGATCTCTCCCCACCCCCTACCCCAAGACACCATGCATTCTGATTACCCCTTCTCCCAATCTGCCCTCCATTCTATCTTCTCCCTTCCCTTGTCTTCATCTTCTCTCTTTTCTTGTAGGGCAAGATAGATTTCCATAACCCATTACCTATATTTCTTATATGCCAGTTCAGTTGTTTTCTTTTTCTTAAGCTGTTGATTCTTTTTTCATAATTCTCTTGCATCACTCTCATTTTTTTCTCCAAGTTTTCTTCTACCTCTCATATAATTTTTAAGCTTCTTTTTGAACTCTTCCATGAATTCTTTCTGGAATTGAGACCACTTCCCATTTTTATTTGGGGTTTTGCCCATAGACATTTTGACCCTGCTGTCCACTTCTGAGTTCATATTTTGATCTTCCCTGTCACCAGAGTAACTTTATACAGTCAAATACTTTTCCATTTTTGCTTATCCGTTTTGATCTTTTACTTTTCCTTGAAATTTGAGCTCTGCTCCTGAGGTTGAAGGGGCACTGTCTCAGGTTTCTTGTGTCAGTGGCTGAAGGCACTAATTCCTGATGCTGTACTGATGTTGCCCTGAGTCTGTTGATGAGGCCCTGTGACTGATGGAAGCACAGAACACTCCATCTTCCAAATCAATATCTTTCCACCAACTATCCCCAATACTTCGAATTCTCTCCCAACTAATCTCTAGCTCCTGTCTTCCTTGAAGACTCCACTCAAGTCACACTTTATTTCTTTTTTTTTTGGGGGGGGGAGTCGATTTTTAATCTTTCATTTTTGTTTGGCTGATATCAGTTTAAAGAATGCATTGTTGCTTTGTGTCACAGGAAGTGCATTGGAGAAATCTTTTTTTTTTTTTAATAAATTTATTTAACTTTTTACATTCATTTTCACAAGATT
>JAQQSK010014111.1:0-11244 GCA_028658325.1 Potorous gilbertii | reverse complement strand
TCCCAAGGGAATGGGTGGGGAGGGAGGAATGGGGAGAAGTTGGAACTCAAAGTTTAAGGAACAACCATTGAGTCTTATTCCTGCTACTAGGAAATAAGAAATGCAGGTAATGGGGAATATCTGGCCCTACAGGACAAAAGAGAAGATGGGGTAAGGGAAGGGAGGGATGAAAGAAAAGAGGGCAGATTGGTGATATGGGTAATTAGAATGCTCAGTGTATCAGGGAGGGGGGAGGGGACAAATGGGGAGAAAATTTGGAACCTAAAATTTTGTGCAAATGAATGTAAAAAGTTAAATAAATAAATTTATTTAATTAAAAAAAAAAGACTGTCGTGGAACTTCTCTTTTTTCTCTATACTCTGTGGATAGCCTCATCAGTCTCATACATTCAAATGACATCCCTGTGCTGATGCCTCTCAGATTTATATATCTAACCCTAGTATCTTTCTTGAGCTCTAGTCATGTAGTCATGTCACTAACTGCCCATTAGACCTTTCAAACTGAATATTCTGTAGGCATCTCAAGCTTAACATGTCCAAAACAGAGCTTACTTTATTTTCCTATAATCCTAATCTTTTTTATGAATGCTGCTATAACTAGCAAGATAATTGCCATCTTTTTTCCATCCTTCCAATTTTGAAGTTGAATGGTAGAAGGCATACAACATTGCCAAATAAATATGGCATCAAATGGTATCTTTTGTTGTAGAAATCTTGTGAATGATGAAAGAGGGAGCTATTTGGTGCAGTGGGTAGATTGTTGTACCTGGAGGGATGAAAGCCCTAGACGGTTTCCTAAAGGTGATCCAGCCTTGCAGCTTTAGACATCTCCTCTGTCTCTCTAGGAGGCACTTCTAGTTGTTTGTTCATTTGCAGTGCCTGTCCAAAATATTATGAATTTATGGACTCACTAGATTGGCTGCCCATGAAACTCTATATTTTAGTTTGGGGAACAGGTGTTCCTCATCCATTTGACTTTTTTGGTGGATATTATAGAGCCAATATCTTTTAAATGACTGAATATTACACTAATTAATAAATCAGTCAATAAGCAAGCATTTGTTTAGAGTCTACTGTGTGCCAAGTACTGCACTAGGTATTCGGGATACAAAACCAAACAGTTCTGTCACCCAAGGAATTTCCATTCTATTGAGGAGACAGCAAGGTTGTAAATTGACAGATGGAAATTTCACACCTGGTAGTTTGATTGGGAGAACAATAAAATGCCAACAGAGGAGATCAGGAGATCATTTGGAAGAATGTGGCTTAAACTGAGTCTTGAAATTAGCTAGAGATCATAAGAGATGGAGATGAAGAGAGAGTGCATCCAAGGAATGGGTGACAACCAGTGAATAAGAATGGATGATTGTTGAGTATGAGGAACGGTAAGAAAATCAGTTTGTCTGAACCAAAGTTTGTCATAACATATAATAATGAGGGAAATATAGATTGGAAGTTAGGTGGTGAAAGGCATTAACTAGGAAACAGATACAGCTATATTTGGACCTAGAGGTAATAACAAGTCCTGGGACTTTGTTGAGCTAGAAGAGTGAGTCAGACCTAAGCTTTAGGAAACTGGGGCAGGGGGGAGACTTAATGAAAGGAAACCAACTAATAGGTTGTTCCAGTAGTGAGGAAACTGAAACTGAGGGCAAAAAACTTGTCATAGGTCACACAGACTAGAACAAGGACATGAACAAAGATGAGTTCTGAAAGAGAAAGCAATTTGAATTGTAGTAAGAGAGTCTGGGCAGATAGTAGAAAGAATTTCCATGTATGGGTGCTTAAGTCTTAGAACAGACTTCCAAGGCAGGTCTTGAATTTCCAAATCTAGAGATCACTGAAAATATGGTAAATAATGTACCTGTCTCAGATTTCTAACCATAGATTTTCTGAGAGGCAAGAAATTAGACCAGTTGACTCCTTGAAATCCCTTCAAAATCTAAGATTCTATTTTTAGTGGAATTTTTCTCTCCCCCCCTCCTAAAAATTAGAAAACATCTATCTCGTTATTCATAGTAAAAAGTAATTCCATTTTCCTTTTCTGCAACTTAATTGACTCTTTTGCCCAGAGCACATCTTGAGTTCCGAATCTCAATAAAGCTCAGACAGTAATCATAAAAGGTTTAAGGAGATTCATTTCTCATTTCATTACTTCAAAAAGTGCTGCCTGAATACAGCCTCTTTCTGTAGGCTAAAAGCAGCTGCTACTGGAGCAATAGCTACTATACTAATAATCACTAATAGCCCTTAAAGGAGCAGAAAGGATTAGAATTTTATCAGGGCTGCCATCATGCAATCATTCCAGGACATATACAGGGTTATTGGGAGAACCAAAGTCCATGAGGCATTTCATTGATCTGCCCTTTGGGAGACCTCCTTAGTGGTCCACCCAGAATCCATTTAATTCATTCCAATTCAGTCAGTAGCATGGAGTGGAAAAGCTCATACTGACACTAGAGTTGGAAGCCCTGGGTTCAAATTACACATGAGAAACTGACCAATCTGTGTGATTGTGGATAAAATTCAGTCACGTAGTTTTAGAATTAGATGGAACCTCAATGTCTACCTAGGCCCATCCAGGCTCCCAGAAAATCCCTTCTACTTGAAATATATCAAATGAATGGTCAACCAGATTCTGCTTAAAGACTTCCAAAGAGGTGGGACCTCTTTTCAGCAATGGGTAAAAGTCACAAGGATTAAAAGGATTAAAACACAATACATCTGAGTTTGTAGGACCTGAGGAAAGGTCCTGCAAAGGTAGAGAGACAGAGAATATAAAATGCCAGAGATGGAGATTGGGGCAGAATTTAGAATATAAAATTGTCAGATGCGAAAAATTCTTAGTAAAAGATTCCTAGTATAAAGAATGTTTAAGCTGCTCCTGAAAGCTCTGATTGTCAGGAAGACTAAACTGGCCCCATTGTACCTTGTAACTACTTCTCCTATCACTGATCTATGTTCAAAACAATGTGCATGGTAAAGAGAAGTACCCACTGGATTTCGAGTCACAGGTCCTACTCTTGGCTCTTCCTCTTACTACCTGTATGACCTTAGGTAATTCATTTAACTCCTCTTTGCCTCAGTTTCCTCATTTGTGAAATGAAGAGTTTGGACTAAGTAGCTCCTGAGGTCCTTTCTAGCTCTAACTCTATAATCCTGTGATCCTACAAAGTAATTGACTAACATGTTCCTCTAACTCTTCACTTCTCTGGGCAAAACATCTCCTGCTCCTTCAATAAATCCAAATGTTGAAAGTACAGAGTGTAAGATCAACCTGTCATACCCTCCTTTTCTTCACCTATAAAATGCTTTCCCTCCTTACCTCATAGAGTTGTTGTGAAGAAAAAGCTTTGCCAACCCCAAAGTGCTCTAGAAAAGGTTAAACTATCATTACAATTCATAGGACAGAGAGTAGCCAAAGCTCCTTTTGTTTTCAGAAAGAAATGATCTGTGATTGGAAAATGAGACAATAATCTAAAATTTAAAGAAAAAGTGAGGACTTTGTGTTCCCAGGACCTGGGTTCATATCCTAACTCGGGAATTTACTTCCTGTGTAAATTCAGCCAAGTCCCTTCATTCCTCTAGGTCTCAATTTTCTAGTCTGTAAAATAAGAGACTGGAAATAAGTGACCTTTTAATGACTTTTGGTTCCCAAATTCAGTCATCTTGGGTGCCGCCTGGTTTTAATATTCTGTGTTTGAAGCAGGAAATCCATCCAGCTCTGCTATTTTGGGTCATGATTCCTCTAAACTCCAATACTCTCTGCTCTAAAGTTGCTCTCAGCTCTATATTCTTTCTGTAGGACTTGCCAAGCTCTGACACTCTTCGTTCTTAGCGTATTCCAAGCTCTAATGTTGCCTGTTCTATGGTCCCTGCAGCTCAAACATTCTTTGTACTAAGAATCTTTTACTAAGAATTTTTCACATCTGACAATTTTATATTCTAAATTCTGCCCCAATCTCCATCTCTGGCATTTTATATTCTCTGTCTCTCTACCTTTGTAGGGCCTTTGTCAGGTCCTACAAACTCAGATGTATTGTGTTTTAATCCTAAATTGTAACTTTTACCCATTGCTAAAAGTTGTTTCTCTGGGGTCCGGGCTGAATCAATCAATCAAATATGTACTAAGTACCTACTGCGTACCATGTAAGGAGCTAGGAGTTAAAATACACAGAATTAAATAAATCCTACTCTCAAGGAATTTATATTAAAATCAGGAAATAAGAAGTTAACATATTACTACAAGCATGAAAATATCCAAAGAATAAATGAGAAGCTAAATTCTAAGTACTTAGTGCAAAGGGTACTATGAGTCTGGTGGCTCAATAAAGGCTTCAAATATAAGATAACACTTCCGTTGCATTTTGAAAGAAGAGAAGGGTTCTATGAGGTATAAATGAGAAAGAAATGTATTTTGGGTATGTGGATGGGCAACACAAAGGTGCAGAATCAGTAAATGAAGTTCTGTAGCCAAACAATAGGAAAAACATTTATCTGAGTTGCAGAGTGGTAGAAGAGAAGAAACGTAAAATAGGCTAGAAAGAGAAGTTGGTACCAGGTGACAAAGGGTCTCCAAAGCTTAACTGAGGAATTCATATTTTATTTTCGAGGCATTTGGGAGCCACTAGAGTTTAAGTAGAAAAGCATAAGTGTTCCTATCTGTGTTCAAGGAAAATTACTTTGGCAGCAATGTAGAAGATGTATAGAAATGAGGAAAGACTTCAGATATGAAATTAATGAGAAGCCTTACAATCTTCTAGTTCAAAGTTGATGAGAGCCTCAAATAAATTTGTGGCCATGTGAATAAAGAGAAGGGGTTATCGGTGAAAGGTAGAGAGAAACATACAGCAAGATTTGGTGACTGATGAGCTACACGATCTGAAGGAAAGTGAGAAGTCATGACTAATGCCAAGACTATGAACCTCAGATACTAGAAGTACGGTGGTGCTTTCAATAGAAATAAGGGAGTTTGGAAGAGGGATGCCTTTGGGAGAAACAACATTCTGTTTTAGACATGTTGAGTTTAAGATATCTTAATAACATCCAGTTTGTAATGCCTAATAGGCAGCTATTAATATGGGACTTGGGATAAATACTGAAGCTGAAAATGATGAAAGATGATGAGGATGATGATGATGAGAGAAAGAGTGAGGTAATTCTTTTAGGATGAAACTAGTTCTTCTTTCTTGCCATGTCCTTTCAAATTCTAGAAGTTAACTACCTTATTTTAATTCTTCTCCAGATTAAAAAGTGCCATATCAATCAATGGATCATATGCCATGGACTCAAGACATTACAAACTCCCTGGTCTAAGTTAATATACATCCTTTAATTCAGCCAAAAGTTGAATTAATTTTTTTAAAATGCAATTAGGATAAACTCTACACAAGATTCAATTATTGTCACTTAAAAATTATTATAAAGTTGCTTATAATTACATTATAAATGGACTACTTGGATTCTTGGCTTTGATGAGTCTGCATCTCAAATTCTGTGAGTTTGTTAGAACAGCTGAAAAGGTTCCTACCCACTTGGATATTCTATACAGGTCTATGTTCCTATTCACAGTTAAGGGGAATTGGTTTCATTTTCAACAAGAGAACACTGTCTTTCAGATTGGATTGATTCCTGGACAAGAAAAGGAAAATGAGAGTAGAATAAATTTCTTTATAAGTTCACATTGCTTTTAATGAGTCCTAAACTTCTCCCTAAATGAAAGTCTCATCTTTGTTATTATTTTGCCTTTTAATTGATGTTGTTTTTATATCAATTCATGTCTCTTTACTGACTCCCTTCATCACACCATTCTTGCTTTGTAAAATAAATTTTAAAAAGTAAGACTAGTCCCAAATTAGGTACTTATTTAGTGCCTTCTATGCATAATTGCACCAAGCTATGTGCTAGAGATGCAAAGACAAAGAAAGAAATAATCCTTACTGGAAAGAAGGTCTCATTCTAAAGTGCTGCATAAAGAAAACTGTGCAATAAAACCAGTCAACACATGGATCACATTTAAGAGTATCTTCAATATCCCATATCCATACACTTTAATTCTGTAATGAATGGAGGGTGACATGTTCTCATTTCTTCTGTCAGGTTAAATTTGGCTATTCTAATAATAGAGTTCAGTTTTATTTCATTGTTCTTTCCATTTACAAAATTATCCTTGTGTATATTATTTTTTAGCTTACTTCACTCCACACTAATTCATATAATTCTTCCCATGTTTCTAAATTCACCATGTTCATCATTTCTTAGATACAGCAATGTTCCATTACATTTAAATACCACAAGTTGCTAAGCCATTCTCCAGCTGATGAGCATCCACTTTGTCTCCAGTTTTTTTTTAATTTAATTTAATTTTATTACTGCCACTGTAGGCCTAAATCAGAAGTAGGACTTGCTGGAAAGTATATCTTGCCCACACAGAATGAGAGGCTGAAGGATCATGTGATGTAGAAACTTTAAAGCTCTATAGATGGAGCCCTATAGTGTGAGTACCCAACAGAAGAGTCACTGGCAAATGAAGGGCTCTGATTCTCCTGATGGAGTATATGGTTAATATAATAGAGAATATTTGGAACCACATCTAGCTTGCTGATCTGCTGAAGGGAGTGATCTGCCCAGACAGAATTTATTCTTGACCTAAATGTGACTGCTTTGAGACCCTGCTGGGACATGGTAAATTTATCCACTCTCCATTTACTCCAGTTCAACTGTATCTGCTTGAGTGGTGCCAAACTGTATCAGATTGTTTTCTCTCTCATGGTTCTCTCTCTCTCTCATAGTTGGTAAGACTATTTACCTTTTCTAAATAATTCATAAATTTTCCTTTTATAAATAATTTGATCCAAATGGTTATAGTCATGTCTTTACTTAAGATTAGAACTTGCATTAGAAAGATAGCACAAGGCTATAGCTGATGTTACTGTCTTATTGCTTGTTTTTTATTTGTTTTTCCCGCAGAATATCAGTACTAGGACACTATAGTCCTGGATCTGAAAATTAAAAGAACTATATGGTAGTGATGGGCAAAAAGTGGTTTTATGAATTATCCTCTGATGCTTTAAAGGAAACTTTAGAATGTGAACACTGGATCACTTGGATTTCCTTTAGAAGAAATTGGGTTTATTGGAGCTCTGTTACTTGAGCCAGCATTAATTCTTGTTCCAGAAGCTAAACTTTATTCTTTTGTGATACCTGGTGATGGGGGCAGGGGCAGGGAACTTTGAGGACACTTTAAGGAAAAAGTCTCATTTCCAAAAGGGTTCCAAGTGGAGAAAGTTTTTTTTCCTTAGTATTATGGTGACTGAGCAAAAACTGTCAGGTAGTTTTAAAACAATGACAAAAGATTTTGCTAGTTTTTCAAGGGACTTTTCATACATTATTAAAATAACTATGAGATAGATACTAGTATGTTCCTCATTTTTAAGGTTCAGAATCTGAGACCCAGAGAGGTTAAGTGGGGAAGATTTGAGAGTAGGAAAATGAATCTACAAAATGATGAGGGCAGACTGTTACCTTCAAGTTCTAGCCCTCAAGTCCTTGGACTACAGACCAGCATTCCATCTATTGGATAATACTGCCTCCTATTTCCCTCAAAAGTCCTTTGGCTGCCCAACTTGGTAATATTTTAGCAAGAATATTTTGCTTTTTCAAAGGAAAATTTGAATAATTTGGCTGCCAGAACTACCTTTTACAAACATCACAAATGCCTGAGGCAATGGAGACATTTGGGGTTTTTTGACATATGGAACACTGTGGCCCAGAAAGGAGACATGTTGCACCCTTACAAAAATGGTCCCTTTTGGAGATCTCTTGTCAAAAGCCAGACTTTTCTATATGCTAATGGGAGCCCAGTGCATTCAAGTCTCTCCTTTTAAATAAACATCCATGTTAATTTTTTATAGTTTAAATGCATATTTCCTCTATGGTCT
Source organism: Potorous gilbertii (assembly GCA_028658325.1). NCBI lineage: Eukaryota > Metazoa > Chordata > Mammalia > Diprotodontia > Potoroidae > Potorous > Potorous gilbertii. The sequence continues at coordinate 3,305 of JAQQSK010014111.1, read as the reverse complement.
CATAAACCCTTGAGGGTATTCTGTGACTCCTGTAATCATCAGTATATGAGCAAAGACTGCCAGGAATTCTCTGAAACAGCATGGAGTGGGTGCTGGGGACCTTCAGCTCCCATTATCATTTAAAATGTAGGTGTAAATCTGACAAAATTGCCATCTAATTCACTTCAGGAACATTTAGATTAGGGGTATTTATGTTTTAAAGTAACATTTTTTGTATTTTCTTCAAGTTCTACCCAAATGAACAGTTCCCCTCAAAGAGCTAGCCCTGCATAATGCACATCAGTGTGGAGTGGTCTAATGGGTATTGTACAGTAAATAGGAACAATGCTATTAATTAAGATTTTGAGGGAGTACAGAATTCAGTCTATGGAGGTATCCTGTAGTGTTCCTATCCATCTGGTACAAATTATCACAAGTGACGTCCTCTGATTCTTTTCAAATGCTCAAGTCAAGATTTAGCAAAGCTTTGGAAGTCAGACCAGAGGGAGAGGTCTACTCTTTTATGAAATTTTATTTTCAGTCACGAGAGCAGGGGCTAACTAGGAAAAGATGACAAGGACTTGGACTCATTTACTGACTCCTGAGAGGGGAAGGGCCCTGGAGGCAGCATCTGGGGAATGGAGGAGAAGGTATGAGCTGGCCACACTCTCTGTAGGTCTACAATTATATCTACAATTGTCTTTTTATAATTAAATTATTTTATTTCTTTTCAGTGTTCTACGATCACTTCCATATATATCTTAGATTACAATTGCCTTTTTCAAGAGACAAATTTTCCCAGGATTTGCCTTCCTTTTCCTATTTCCCTAACTTCTGAAGGGGCCTGCTATAGACTCAGGAATCTACTCTCCCAAACACAGAAACATCTGCACACATGTGTGTATGCACACACACACACACAGGCACACACATGTGCACACAGAAAATCTGTACCAGGTATAAGAATCATTGTTTATGTCTCAGTTTCCAAAGTTTGAAGATAATTGACATGAATACTTTTAGACACCTCCAGACCCATTGAATAGCTTATGCAATAGGTGAAAAAACAGTTGATAAAGAGCAAGAAGCAAATGAGCCATGACAAAAGCACTGAGTTTGAGTCAGATCTTCTGGGTTCAAGTCTTGGCTGTGCTCCTCACTACCCTTCTGACCTTAGGCAAATGATTTTGCCTCTCTTGGTCTCAGTTTCTCCTTTGTAGCAAGAAGGGTCTCAGACTAGATGACCTCTAACATCCCTTCTACTTCTGGCTTCCTTTCAAGTATAAACTATACCTCTTGCAGGCTATGTGACCTTAGTCAATTACTTCACCACTTTAATCTTGGTGTTTTCCATTGTAAGGAGTAGAGTAGATGATATTGGAGGTATCTTCTAAATCTAGGAACCCAGGAAGTCAGCATGGGAGAAGAATTTGTAGTATAAGACATTTGTACTATGTTCTTTCACCTCCATCTCAACAGAGGAAATTGCTTTCTGTTTGAGAGGTTGAAGGTCACCTGCTGCAAGTTCCCTCCTTTCCCCATTTCTACATGACTTAGCCTCTTGAAATCATTCTCTATTGTTATGTCCTTTGGTGATTCTTCTCCTAGATGAGGTCCACACTTCTGTTTGCTCTCTCACACCTGTCCCCCCTCTTCTGGGATCTTATTTCCTATTGTTCTGGCCACTGACTCTCCTCCAATCTTCAATTTTCCATCATTCAAAGGAGACTCACGTGCTATATGCAGACATAGTCAAGGGCTCCTCAATGGGGTGGGAGTGGGGGAGTTTTGCTTGCTTTATCATATTTTCAAACTATTCTCCTATAGGATTATTGATTTTCTCAGTCAAACTCCTTTTATTTTCACTCATTCATCCATCTATCTATTGGCTGGATCTCTTTATCTCACCTAGGCTGTAAGTCCAGCCATCATTCATGACCTCATCCCAATCTCACTGTTGATTAACAGATGCTTTAAAGCACTTGGTCACCAATTTGGGCTGGTTCACCCCCTCTCAGGCAGCCTGACCCCTGGAATTTACCAAGTTGATTTCAAACTTAGTGCAGACTTAGTGCATAGGATCAGCTTTAGCCCTGTGGAAGTAGAGAATTTCCAGGCCCAAGCAATTTAACAGTCTCAGCCTCAATAGCTGTATAACAATATACCTGGCCACCAAACTACTTAAAAAAAAAAAAAACTTCTACACCTAAGTCAAACCTTAGTACTCTTGACTTTGGATACTCCTCCTGGACGGAAAGTGCTCTCTCCAAAGATGTTCTTGATCTTATAATTGCTAAATACAATGGTCTTAGCACAGAAAATGCGTGTATGGATGATGCTAAAGTGACTTTAAAACTGATAGGCTCATTTTATTTGGAACTGAAAGGGACCCTGATCTAGGCCAAAACCCTTGTTTTACAGAGCCAATGAGACTCAGAGAGATTTATTGACATACCTAAGGTCATACAGGGAGGAAGGCTCAAGATTTCTCAAGGAGGGAAAAACAAGACACGTTCCAAAGAAATGCAGCTCAGGACTCTTCACTAACAATACATTATAATCATGAGGTGAAGCTCACATGTTGATTTCCAAGGCAAAATATATTGATTTTCCCTAGCACTAACTTCTTTTTCCAACCAGTCTATTTTTATGCCACATTATTGATGTGTACATATTGTAAGAAGAATATTGATGCAGCAGTAGAAAACTCACATCCTCATCCTTCACACTCTAACAAGTCTTACTATCTTTGCAATCTTGGGATTCAAAGTTGATGTAAAAAAGTTGGTAGTTTATTTTCTTCTTTAAAAAAAAGAGAAACAGGGGGCGGAGCCAAGATGGCGGAGTAGAAAGACTCACCTAAGCTAGGTCCGAACCCACAGCCCATAGATTTCCTGTAAAAAGAACTCCTGACAAATTCTGGAGCAGTGGAAGCCGCGCAGCAACACAGTGAAGGAGATTTCCGCTGCAGAGAGCCCTGAAGAACCGACCGCAGGGGTGCCCCGGACACGGGAGCGGAGTCCTGCCTGGCCGAGCGCTCCCCTCCCCCACCCCGGCCACACGGCATTGAGAGGAGCGAGCAGAGCCCAGCAGGCGGCAGGGACCTGGATCTCCGGGCGGCCGAGAAGGTCCCTCCACCCACAGACGCACAGGTCAGTGAGAGAGACGGGCTGAGAGGGGAGCGGGGGATCTCCGGGACTCGGACCCCCTGGGAAGTGGCCGCTGCGGCAGAGGCTGAGGCAGCTCGGCCAGAGACTCCCAGAGCGGGCTGGAGCTCCACCCCAGCTCCACTACAAAGGATCTCTGTATAAACCCCCTGAGGGAAC
>JAQQSK010014110.1:0-11244 GCA_028658325.1 Potorous gilbertii | reverse complement strand
TTGAAAGAACTATTTTCTTCAGTGAGCTTTTGAACCTCCTTTTCCATTTGGCTAATTCACTTTTTAAAGCATTCTTCTCCTCATTGGCTTTTTGAACCTCTTTTGCCAGTTGAGTTAGCCTATTTTTAAAGGTATTATTTTCTTCAACATTTTTTTGGGTCTCCTTTACCAAGTTGTTGAGTCACTTTTCATGCTTTTCTTGCATCTCTCTCATTTCTTTTCCCAGTTTTTCCTCCACCTCTCTAACTTGATCTTCAAAATCCTTTTTGAGCTCTTCCATGGCCTGAGACCATTGAATATTTATTTTGGATGTTTGGGATACAGAAGCCTTGACTTTTATGTCTTTCCTTGATGGTAAGCATTGTTCTTCCTCATCCAAAAGGATGGAAGAAGATATCTGTTCACCAAGAAAGTAACCTTCTATAGTCTTATTTTTCCCCCTTTTTTGAGCATTTTCCCAACCAGTTACTTGACTTTTATGTCCTTTGTCAAGAGTGGGGTATACTCTGGGGATTTGTAAGATCACAGTTCCTTCAAGGTGGCACAATCAAGCATGTACACTGGTCTGGGAGCAAGCAACAAGAAACTTTTGTGTCCAGAATCTGTGAGTAGTGGTTTCCTCTCCACAACCACCTGGCCTCTAGTTCCACCAAGCCAGCACTGGGGGCTGAGATTTAGATAAGCTGCTCAGAGGGTCTTTAGGCAGGGGCAGAGCTGCCATTCAATGTGAGATAAAGATCAGTTGCTCAATTCCCCCAGAAGAATTAGGTAGGGGCAGGGCCACAACACAGGGCTGAGGTAAGGATCAGCTGCTAAGTTCCTCCAGGGGTTTTAAGATCCAACAATGGATTCAGGCTGCTGTGGGAGCTGCTGCTGCCTGATGAGGCCTCTGATGCCACTGCCTGAAGCTGCAGTCATGGGGAGACCCTGTTCCCTTATCGGTCAGCTGAAAAACCCTCTCACTGACCTTTGGCACCTGTGGGTTGATGGATCTGCAAACCGCCACTACTACTGCTTGGGATTCTGCCCCCAAGGCCTGCTCAGGGGTCCTCCTTCCGGTGCCATGCCACACAGTCAAGGCTGGGCTGGGTTCCGCTCCATGTCCAGTGCAACAGACTTTTGGCCTTTCCGGAAATCTCCACTCCATTGTTCTGTGGCTTCTGCTGCTCTAGAATTTGTTGAGAGTCTTTCTTTACAGGTATTTTATGGGCTGTGGGGGAAGAGCTAGTGTATGTGTGTCTTTCTACTCTGCCATCTTGGCTCTGCCCCAAAATTAATTTTTAAATGATCAAAATCTGAATCTTTTTCTCTCTCTTTCAAAATATACATATGCTCACACACACTCTTACATATTATCCAAAACTTTAAAAAATTATTTTCATTTTCCTTCCCAGAATCTGGAATTTTTTTATCTTTAGTATATGGTTTATGTATGTTATTTCTCCCAGTGAAATGTAAATTCTTTGATGACAGGAATTATTTTCTTTTCATATTTTTGTCCTAGTGCCTCATACAATCAATGGTACCTGATAGGCTTTTAATAAATGTTTTTGAATGAATTACTTTAGTATTGCTATTTTGAATTTTTTTGCATTGTAAATGAATAGTTCACTACGGCTTATACAGGCAAAATTTTAAATTAAATATAGAGACTTAAAAAATGCTAAATTAACATGTGCTATATCCAGTCTAACAAGAAAAGTCAGAAGATCTTTTATGCCAGAAAGTCAAAAAATAAAAAGCAACTTCCATTTCAGAGTTCATTACTGAAACATGCATTATATTATAAAACTGCCAAAATTTGGTATACATTTAAATATTATTCCTTTCTATAAAAGTAGCAAGCACTATATTTAAATACAATAAAATATTTTCAATTATTTGAGATTGTCTGGGAAAATTTGAAGAAGAGAACTTTTGCCCAAGATAGGGTTAGAAAAGACACCAAAGAAAGCTTATGTAAGAGGAGGAGTCGCCTGGTTTTGAATAATATTTGCACAGCTGTTTGCTACCAATAACTGACAAGAAAATATGTTACTGTCAAAGAGTCATAGAACAAAAAAACCCTGTCATTCAGTCAATCCGTCAATAAGCATTTTAGTATATGCCTGCTATATACCAGGCACTGTGTTAAATGATGGGGATACAAAGTAAGGCAAAAAATCCAGTTTCTGCCCTGGAGGAGTTCACAGTCTCATTGTGGAGACAACACACACACAACTTCGTACAAACAAGTTATATAATAGTGTATAAAAGGAAGTAAGCAACAGAAGAAGGCACTAGAATTAAGAGTTGTGAAAGGCTTCCTGTAGGTGAGATTTAAAGGAAGCCAAAATGCAGAGATTAGAAGGGAGAGCATGCCAGGCATGGGGAATAGCCCAACACAGATGGTATGTCTTATTTGTAGAACAGCAAGGAGACCAGTGTCACTGGGCTGAAGAGTCTTCTATAAGGAGCATGGTGTTAGGTATAAAGGAAATTTTTAAAAAGTGGGAGATGTAAATTATGAGATGCTTTGAATGTCAAACAGAGAATTTTATGTTTAATTCTGTAGGTGACAGGGAGCTATTGGAATTTGAGTAGGACAAGGATATAGTTGGATGAACCTCTGCTTTAGAAAAAAATCACTTTGGCAGTGACATTTTGGTGTCCCAAAAACCTAAAGAAAAGAGGGTGATTGACAATGTCAGAAACTGCAGAAAAGGCATGAAGAATTAGGATTGAGAAAGGGCCATTGGATTTGGTAATTAAGAGATCTATGGTAACTATGGAGAAAATACTTTTGATTAAATGATGAGGTGGGAATCGTATTGACTTAAGAAGAGAGTGGAAGAAAAGACAGTGAAAGCAACCATTGTAGACGATCTTCTCAAGAAGTTTAGCCAAAAAGGCAGGAGAGATATAGGATGATAGCTAGAAGGGATGAAAAGATCAAGTTGAGGGTCTAGACTCAAACTTGAATTGAATACTATATGACAAGTACCCCAAGACTCTGTGCTAGCCTTTCTTTTCTTCTTTTTCCATACTTTCTCTCTTAAACCCTCACCCCTGCTCTGGACATACTTTCCTTCCTTTTCAATCTCAACCACTCAGGGAAGCCTGGGCAACTCTCTATTGAATACTTTATTCTTGTTCCTTTGTCCTTTCACTAATCACACTTTACCTAACCTAAATCCTGGGGTAGATTATTTCCACCATCTGCCTCCTTTAATTCTACCTGTTGCTGATTGGAACTGGAGGAAAATATGAACTTGTCTCAACTAGGATCACCACAGATTGTGCTGGAGAAATTCAACTGCACTATCCCTACAGGAAGGTAATCTTAGTATCCTTTCATTGATTCCTACCCCACCCTCCAGAGCAGGGATTTCAAACTTTTTCTTCTTTCCTCAAGCTTTTTTTGCCACTCCCTCCCCCCTATTGTAGACCTCACCCCATACTTCATGGAAAAAAATTGAGGCTATCCACCATGAGCTCCTTCTTCTGCCCTCCTATCTTATATCCCACTCACATCTTCTCCCACTATCTCATTCATTCTCATCTCTGATGATGAGGTGGCCCTTTTCATAGCCTCTCCCTAGGACTACTACAATGATCCTTTACTCAATATCCCTGCCTCAACTCTCTCCACTTCATTCCTATTCTCTAGGCAAAATGATTTTCCTAAAGTACAGATCTCACCATTTTCTACTTAAACTCCTTCCTACTTCAAGATCAGACTCTCCCATTTTTGCATTAAAGTCATTCACAATTTGGTCCCAACCTAGCTCTCCAGCCTTATTACACATTACTTCCCTTAGCATATATTTTGTTTCAAACAGATTGGCATTCTAACTGTTCCTTTTGCATGACACTCCATTTCCTGTCTTTCTGACTTTGAATTGGCTACCTCCTAAGCCTGGAATTTACTTCCTCCTCACATTTGCTTCTCAGAATGCCTGACTTCTTTCAAAGCTAATCTTAAAGGGAACCCACTTTTTAGATGTGAAGTCTTTCCTGATTTCCTTTAACCCCATAATTTAGTATCTATTTTGAATATCCTCAGGAATATTGTGTTGAAATCTCAAATGAGGTCATGGATGTAAAGAGATTTGCAAACCTTAAAGTGCTATGTAAATGCCAGTTATCATCATCATAATCAGTTTATAGACTTCTCTGAACCTTATACTATACTCCTACTGAGTTAAGCAATGTTTGTAGAATAATACAGAGGTAGAGGTACTGATAAATATATCACAGTGAGCTCCTTCTTCTCCCGTCATCTCCAACCACTGGGATCCCTCCCATCACTATCTCCTCTTTGATCAAGTGGCCTTCCTCCTTACCAAGGCTAACCCCTTCTACCTCTTCAAGTGTTCCCTATTCCATCCCCTCTCCTCCAACAGATTGCCCTATCTGTCATCTCCATACTATCATTTCCTTTCAATCTCTCCCTGGCTCATATCCTACAGCCTACAAACTTGTCCATGTTTCTCCTTCATCCTGGAGAAAAACCCTCTTTCTTGATCCTTCCATCCCTGCTAATTTTTATCCTATTTCTCTTCTGCTTTTCATAGTTAATCCACTTAGAAAGCAGTCATCTACAATAGCTGCTCCAATTTTCTCTTCTCTCATTCTCTTCTTAAACAGTTACAATCCAACTTCCAGACTTATCATTCCACCAAAACTTCTCTCTCCAAAGTTGTCAATAATCCCTTAGTTGTCAAATCTAATGACCTTTTCTCACTCCTCACTCTTCTTGATATCTATGCAGCCTTTAACACTGCTAATCAACCTTTTCTTGCTTTTCTCTTCTCTTTTGGTTTTTGGGATATTACTCTCTCATGATTCTCCTACCTGTCTGATTGCTCCTTCTTAGTCTCCTATGTTTATCCTCATCCAGATTATACCTTGTAGCCATAGGTGTCCCTCAGGGTTCTGTCCTGGGCCCTATTCTCTTCTCTCTCTATGCTACTTTTCATATATCTTTAATGTAGATGTCTGGTAGGCATCTTAAACTCAACATGTACAGAACAAAACTTATCTTTCTTCCTGAATCCTACTACCTTCCTTGTTACTGTAGAGAACATCTCTATCTTCCCACTCCCTCAGACTCACAATCTAGGTGTCATCCTGGATTCCTCATTATGTCTTCACCCTCATCTGTATATCCAAGATGTTACCAAGAGCAACTGACTTCACCTTCACAACATCTCCTGAATATGACTCCTCTTCTTTGCCTCTACTACCTTTCTAGGCAAGCTTTCATCACTTTGCTACCGGACTATTGCAATAGGCTGCTGATAGATCTGTCTGCCTCATGTCTTTCCCCTTTCCAATCCATTCTTCATTCAGCCACTAAAGAGATTTTCCTAAAATGCAGGTCTGAACATGTCACCTTTATTCAACGGACTCCAGTGACTCCCTATTGCCTCCAGGATCAAATACAAGTCCTCTGTTTGACAGTCAAAGCAGTTCATAACCTACCCCTCCTTTATCCTTTCAGTCTTCCTATATCATACTCTCTGTTATGTTCTCTTAGATTCAGTGGCACTGGCCTTCTGGCTGTTCCCGAAAACAAGACACTCCATCTCTTGACTCTAGGCATTTTCTTGGGCAGTTCTCCCTCCACAAATCTGCCTACTGACTTTCTTAGTTTCTTTTATGTCCCAACTAAAATTCCACCTTCTCCAGGAAGACTTTTTCTACCTCAGTTAATTCTAGTGCTTTCCCTCTATTAATTATTTTCTATTTATCCGTCATACAGCTTATGTGTGTACGTTTTTTTATGTGTTGCTTTTTTTTGTAAATTATTTTGTAAATTCCTTCAGGATGGGAACTGTTTTTTGCCTCTTTCTGTATCCAGGAGTGTTTAGCTCAATGCCTGGTACTTAGTTGGCATAGATGTTTATTGATTCATTACAGATTGTATACAAGTACTTTTAAGTTTGATTTGCATTTATTAACACTTTTGTTAAGTCTAGACAATCAACAAAACAGTAAGTCAAGTTCTGATTTGTAGCCAGGATTTCTAAAATATAAATGCTCATGTTGAAAATTTAGCAATGGGCTCTCTCACTTAGAGCTGGTTCCAACACAGTCCTCTAGGTATGCCTATATATGTAAATATCTCCTCGCCTCCACCCCAGATCCCTAAGGAAAGAGGCTCTTTCATTTCTATTTTTGTATCCCCAAAGTCTGCACAGTGCCTAGTACATAGTTGGTGCTCAATAAATTTTCATTTATTTATTTATTTTCCTCACCTTTTGTGTACCAAAGGTTAGTGAATTTACAGATGTTTAGTATTCTTTTTAATCTTAAATGGGGAGGTCAGTTAATAGGACTTTCCTTACAATCACATTCAAACTTTTTATAACGGGTAAAGTGGTTAAATGATTACCCGTTAATTGTAGAGTAAATCCATCAACAATAGGTGCAACTATTATGCACCCACTCTGTGCAAGGGACTATGGTAGGCTGTGGAATACAAAGAATGAAAACATCCCTTCTAGCAAGCAGTTTACATTCTATTGTGGAAGATATAAAAGGGATCTAATTCACCTGGGGACCTAGAGGGGTAAATTCCCAGGGTCATACAGGTAGTGGCCAGAAGCAAGACTAGAGAAGGGGGGTGCACGGTAAAGAATACTGGACTGACGGGACTTTGCTTTAAATCCCTGTTGGAATGCTTGCAACCTGAATGACCTTGGACCAGTCACTGCCTTTGACTCAGTGACACTGGCTTCCTTGTACTTCAGTAAACATGACATCCATCTCTAGGCTCCTTGCATTCCCACCAGCTTCACCCCATGCCTGGAATGCTCTTGGTCCCTATCTGCCTCCAAGCTTCCTTCAAGTCTCATCTAAAAATCTCACCTTCTGTTGGAAACCTTTCTTAATTTCTCTTAATTCTAGTGTATTCTGCTGTTGAATATTTCGAAGTTATCCTAGATAGAGTTTGATGTGTGTGTGTGTGTGTGTGTGTGTGTGTGTGTGTATTTCTTTGTGGGTATCCCCTCCATTAGGTTGTGAACTGGAGAACAGGGTCTGTTTTTGCCTGTCTTTATATCTCTAGGGCTTTGCATAGCGTTTAGTACTTGGGAGTTCTTTAGTAAATGTTTATTAACAAGCAGAATGACTGTTCCCCTCAGGGTCTCTGTTTCTTCTTTTGTATAACAAGGGGATTGGGCTACCAGATTTCCAAGGCTCCCTTCTAGGTGTGATCTAATTATGATCTTTGTCTCAAAATTCCCAGACTTGAGATCTATTACTCCCCTTTGCCCCAGCAAATTATTGAGGTTATCTTTTACTAAAGGATAATTTCTCCCCTCCTATGTTAAAAAAAAAAAAGCAATTATAATTCTTTCAATTGCATGACATTGTGACCAGAAATCGAGATTCTTTTTTAGGTTTCTGATGTTGCCTGCTTCCTCTTCCCACCAGTCAGGTCTCAAATACCAAAAGAGATTCCTGTTGGCTAATCCTATTGACAATAAACAAACAGACTTAATGGTTGTTTAAGCACATCAGACTCCTTACCCTTTGAATAAACAGGTAATGTAAAAGCGGAGACCTTATTTATAGTCTGGTTTCATTGTTTCTTTGGAATGGTGGGGGTGGGGGCAAAGGCCTGAGCAGATCAAAAAAAAGGAGAGGTGGAGAGGATTTGACTCTTGTTTCTCGATGACTTTTTTTGTTCCTTTTCTAGAAACAAGATGTAACTTAGGTCAGAACCCGCTAAAATGAAGCTCCACTTGTGTAAGCCTCACCAATGCCTGGCTGACAATGGATCAGTAAAGGTCATGGGTTTCTCCCGGTGACGCACCTTCCTGCATGGCTTCAAGACATACTATGCCTCAGGTGAGTCAGGTTTCTGTTTTTCTGTGCCTTTGTCAGACATAAGCCAGAAGGAGAATTGAAATGATTTCTTTTCGAAGGGGCTGGGGGTGTTGAGAGGGGAGAGGCATGCTGTTGGATCTGACCTCTGATTATTCAGTAGCTGGTTCCTTATTCCTCAAATAGGCTTCTGGTTTTGTTTCTCGGAAGAGAGAGAGGGTAGGAGGAGGGAGAGACAGAGAGAGAGAGACAGAGAGAGAGAGAGAGACAGAGAGACAGAGGGACAGAGAGAGAGACAGAGGGACAGAGGGAGAGAGGGAGAGAGAGAGAGAGACAGACAGAGAGAGAGAGAGATGGACACAGTGTTAGCAGGTGAGACAGGTGCTTTTGGAATCAACTAGTACGAGTTATTGCCATTAATCTTGCACAGGCTTCAGTTACCCCGTGTGCCGTGTGTTTGATTCTTAAGGGGTGTCTGGGTGGGCAGAGTGGAAGTTTGTCCAGGTCCAGCGCGCTGGGCAGGCTTTGCAGAATTCCCACGTTTTCTCCCACGGCCCCAGCCTTTCCATCCCAGCCAGCTTATTTATTTCTCAAAGGCCAACCTTCAGCAAAGGTATCTGCGCTCCCCAAACAGCCGGAATGTGCCCTGGCCCTGGGCCAGCAGCGGCTCAGTGAGCAGGATAAAATTTCAGTTGAGATTTACGGGAAGTTGCTGGTGTTAGGGGAGTAAAATCTGGTTTGGTGAGTTTGGGGAAGGGAGTATACAAGAGACAGCCTCGCTACTGTGAAGCGGGAGAGCCAGGAAGGGGCGGGGGAGAGTGGGCCCGGGAGAAGGCAGCGATGGGACCCTGAGCATCGCATCGGCCTCGCCCCCTCGGCGGGCTTCGGGCTGGACAGCTTCCCCGGCCGCGGGCAGCGGGGCAGCGGGGCTGCGGGGCTCGGACTGCGCGGCGCCCAGCAGGAATCCGGCCGGAGAGCTGCCTCCCGGAGGAGCGCTCCTGCCTAGCCCTGCCGGGGCGGCTCAGGTCGGGCCGGCGGAGGGGCTGAGCGGACCCCGGCCGCAGGGGCTGAGCGGACCCCGGCCGCCCCGGGCGGAGGGGCTGAGCGGACCCCGGCCGCAGGGGCTGAGCGGACCCCGGCCGCCCCGGGCGCAGGGGCTGAGCGGACCCCGGCCGCCCCGGGCGGAGGGGCTGAGCGGACCCCGGCCGCCCCGGCCGCGGGGGCTGAGCGGACCCCGGCCGCCCCGGGCGCAGGGGCTGAGCCGACCCCGGCCGCCCCGGGCGCACCGCCCGCAGCCCTGCGGCATCCCTGCGCACTCCTGCCCGGCGCTCGCGCTAGCCTGGGCGCTAGCTCGTCCGGAGAAAGATCTGTGGCTTTAAGCCGGCGCCGGAGGAGTCGCCTGACACTCCTTATTTTGATTTTACATTAGAAAAAAGAGGGGAGGGCGGGAGGAGGAGGGAGGAGGAGGATGCCTGTAGGTTACTGCCCAGTCGCGGACTGGGCTCTCGGCTGCGAACGCTGGTAACCGGGACTGACGGACTCGCAGCCCTGCGTACGGACAGGTAGGGGGTTTCGTTCCGGGGGGTTCGGGGGGAGATCGTTTTGCTTTCTTTCATCCGGCTTGTTTTCCTTTTCTTGAGGCTCATTTTCTTTCCCTTAGCTCTTCCCCCACCTTGGCAGCCCTTTTCTTTGGCTCTTTAGGATTCCTCGTCTCCCCCCCACCCCTTCCTACAACCCCCCCTCCCCCAGCTAGCAGGACCGGCCCTTAGGAGGAAGTGAACTCTTAGGAAAGCCTTGAAAAGCGACCACTTCTAGAAAATCCGGGCTCTGCCCAGAAGTCACTTTTCCTGGGATGAGAAAGTGTTCCCAGGGACAGAAATCCAATGTTTTCCTGCCTGAAAAAGACCTGATTGGACCTGTCAAAAGGCACAGGTGAATAAAATTAGATAATTAAGCCGAGAGGGTGGCAACAGGAATAACTCTAGAGTTCTGTTTAAGTGTTTGCCCGTCCCGGATCCGAGCCTTCTCAGGAGCCACTGGCTAACTTACCTCTGAGGTCACCTTCGTTTCAAGTAGATGGGTTTTCTTGTTTTGAACAGAAAGCCTTGGTGACCAGCAAACATAGGCTGTTATCAGTGAACTGATAGCTGACAGGCCAATGAAAAGAAATCAAAGAGAAGATTTTTTTTTTAAGAGAACTGATTTTCTTTATTTAATTCTGGACAGCCCCCTTTTCCCCCACCCCCCCCACATTTTTGGGTATGACCTTGCTTCTAGGACATAGCCACTTGGTAGGAAGGTAGTGTCCTCAAGAAGTACATTATCTATGGGAGACAATAATCCAGTCACCTTCATTCGCATTTTTTTTATGAATCACATCCTTTTAAAGCCAAACTCACATGATTTTTAAGGAAGGAGGGAGGGGGGAGAAGCTTTTCACCAGTGGGCACAAGTATGTTGAAATAGCTACAATCCAGACCACAAATACCAGTGTGCTGGCAATTGTGCTAAGCACATTGGAGAATGGCAGGTGCCAGATCTGAAAGGTGAAAGGTCATGGGGTGGTATCAAGCTGAGCCTGGCATGAGAAAAAAAAACTTAAGGCAACACAGCCTAACAAAAAAAGGGAAAATAGGGTAGTATTTTTTTGTAGTTTATCTTAAAACAATACAGCTTTGAATTATTAATAAAGTTCACACTACAAAAGATAACAGGCAAATGAAACTGGAGGTTTATAAAGGGAAGGAGGAAGAGAGAAAGAGTGGAACATTTTTAAAAAATTTTTTCCACTTCTTTCGTATTTACCCCTTACTTTCTTCCCTCTTAGATACACGTAATCAGTCTGTCTTTATGTTTTAGTAAAAAATATACCAGTAGATGAATACTGGTGACACAGGCAACACAGTCTGGATTTCACTGCTAGAATTTTAAAATGAGATTGTAAAGATCCGTTACTGCAAACACGCACTACTTAGAACTGTAGCTATATTCTACTGATGTTAGAAGTCTGTGCCCCCCTAAACTACTTCTGGACATTAGTTAGCCATTGTATTGTAAGAGCTCTCTTGAATTGTTTTCTTTTAAAGGCCATGTGAACATATTTCAATCAGAGAAGTGTTAATTATTTTTTCTCATTTCCCAGAACGCTGAGATTGCAAATGTATGTTGGATTGATACTGAAATATCACTTTGCCCAGAACACTTTTTAAAGTGGGATTTAGGGAGTGGAGCACTTTTATAATCAATGTCTTTCTCATTAGTTCTTATGAGAAAGAGTTTTGTAGCCAGGAGTTTGTAAAACTGTAGTTTGTAAAACTGTGGTTGAAAGAAGGGGAGGAGGCAAGGAAATTGTATAAATTTTGGACCCATTTTACTCTTTAATGTTAATGGTGTTTTCTTTGGTTGTATAAACATTGAAATTGGATGAGT
>JAQQSK010014109.1:0-11245 GCA_028658325.1 Potorous gilbertii | reverse complement strand
AAAGTATTATTCCCTATGGCTGTACAATTGTTATTGGAGGCAGTTGTAAGTTATTGCTAATTAGCTGATTACTCAAACATAATACAGCCTGAGCATATTTGTCAAAAGAATTAAATTGTTTCTCCAGACCACTGAAGTCATTCACCTAAATCCTTTTCTGGTGTACTAATTGGTATATTAACGCCTTGAAAGAGGTAATAAACATTAAAAAAGAGAAAGAAAAACTCTCTCTTCATTGATAGAAGAAGGCCTATAAATTTTTTTAATAATAGCTGACCTAAATCCTAACATTCTAAATTTTCTCAGTAACTTTTAAAATGCAAACCAATTGGAAGTAACAATATTATACCATTGTTTTCTATCTAAAAATATGAATTATAATATAGCTGTTATGTCCTTGAATAGAAAATAATATATATTTGAATAATGTTTTAAGGTTTGCAAAGTATTATGTAAACATATATAGATATATAAAAGCATATATATATATATATATATATATGTAGTATGTAAAATGTATGTTGTCATTCAGTCATATATGACTTCTTGACCCCATTGGAGGAGAGTGGAGGTTCTTGGCAAAGATAGTGGAGTGGTTTGTCATTTCTTTCTTGAGCTGGTTTTAGAGATGAGGAATTAAGACAGGCACAGTTAAATGATTTGCTCAGGGTCACACAGTTAGTAAGTGTCTGAGGTCAGATTTGAGGTTGGAAGAAGAGTCTTCCTGACTCTGGCACTCTATCCATTGTACCACCTGACTACCACTGGGCAATTGCAATAGGTCTTCTCAATTTGAATCCTTCTTGACTTCTTAGCATCATTATGACATGGTGGGTCACCCTCTTTCTCCTGGAAATCCTCTTCTTTCTAAGTTTTATGAATCTTTTCTTTTGCCTTCCACCTATCTGGCCATGCCTCATTTTCTTTGGCGGGATCATCATGCATGGCAGCATCCTTAACTATGCATCTTCTCAAGGCTTTGTTTTAGGATCTCTTTTCTCTCCAGCTTTCTAAGTGATTTCAACAGCTTTTGTGGAATCAAGTAATTGCTACAGAAATAATTTCCCAAATCAGTTTGTTATCTTGCTCTTAAGGTCCTGTCTTACATACTAAGTAACTACTAGACATTTCCAACTGTATATCCAATAGGCACATTAAACTCAACATTTTCCAGATTAATCTTATTCCATTTTTCCTCCCAAATCCCTACTCTTCTCAACTCCCCTTCCTCCCCGCACCCTCCCCGCACCTCCCGCCTTCTGTCTAAGCTATCATCATCTTTCCAGGAGATTCCTCCTGAAAGTAGGTCATATTCAGAGACAACCTTGACTCCTGACTTTCCCTCCCTAACTCCCTAATACATGATATGAAAATGGTTACCAAGTCTTATAAATTCCCCTCCATAATGCCTTTTATATTCTTCCTCAAAGTAAATTTGGCCCTCCCTCCATGTACCTGCCATGGAGTGGAACTATTAATTGAATATAGAGCTATTTGTACTCCCCAAAATTGATATTCTCCCAATTTTCATTTCAGTGACTTCTACTGGGTATATTGACTGATTGAGCAAAGTTATGTTGGAATTGAGTTTTGTTAATAACTAGCACAACAGAGAAAGAAACAATAGAACTGCAGCTGTGACATAGGCAACAAATTAGTCAACTAGATTTCAGTGGGGTAAATTTTTAAAAATATTCTGGTGTTGGGACCATCACCTTTCCAGGCACTAAGTTTCACAGCCCAAATCATTTCCCCCTTCCGTGTCCCTCCATATCCTCCAAGTCTTCTTGAGTATGCCTCCAAAACCTCTCATAACTAACTTCTCTCCATTCATACTATAATCACCTTAATTCAGTTCCTCTTCATTTTTCCTAAGAGAACATTATCTTCATTTAGCTCTTTGCCTCCTAGTTCTCTTACCTCTGAACCCATGCCTCGCAAAACTACCAAAGTGATATTCCCACATTACAGTTCTAACCATAGCATCCTCCTCTCTAAATGTTCCAGCGGTCCCTTATAGTTATTTAGAACAAATATGGACTCCTCTGGATTTTTAAAGATGAAGGTCTGGCTCACAGTGTTCTATGTTCTTCCCAAGAAATGTGAGAGATTTTATGAAATTAATAGCTGAACTCTAGGTAAGACATATCATTCCCCTGATCAAGAAATCTTTCTTTTGTTTGGTTTTGCTTGGTTTCATCTGCCTCTGCCTCCGTTTTGGGTGGTGTTATACAATTTCATCAGTGTAAAAAATCACCAGTGTGGAAATGATCAATAATTTTTTTTCTATAATTTAGAGTTGTAGAGTTGTTTGGTAATATGGAAAGCTTAAACGACTTCCCCATGGCTACATGATTAATACATATTAGAGTTAGATCTTGAACTTATGTTTTCCTGATTCCAAGGTCTGCCTTCTATCCATTATGGCATGCTGCCTCTTGATCTAATAGCTATGTCAACAAAAGAAATTATGTTAGTTTTGTATCATCCCTTGTTGATAAAGTCCTGCTAACACTTGGTGATCACCATTTACTTTTCTAGATGTTTACTAACCGTATTTTAAATAGTACTTTAAGTAATTTTGATAGGAATTAAGTAACTGATCTATATGTCTGTGGAAATGCTTGTCTTTTGAAAACCTGAGTTATTCTCCAGTCATGCAGCACTTCTCTTTTTCTCCAGGCTCTTTTGGTACCTGCTTGATGAAACTGATTTAAAAGTCTGAATCTTTTTTAACAGTTTATTTGCTCACATTCCTCATTCCGTAAATTATCTATCTTCAAGGTTCCCTCTAGCACTATAATTCTAGACATCATTTCATAATAGAAACTTCCAAAAAATGAATGAATTTTGTAAAAGACCAATTTTAAAGGCCTTCTTTGCACCTAAAATGTAGAAATCTTTTAAAAAGAATACATGAAAAGTGGTTATAAATGAAATAATATTCTTTATGTTACATAGAGCATAAGATGAATTTTTTAGCAGATTTTGATTTTTTTGGTATTTGACATAAAAGAAAAATGTTCAGCATTGCATTCTTTTTCTCAGAATAAAAGTACTTTAACATTTTCACCTCTCATTCATCATTTAAGGGCTCTTCTAAGCAAACATAAATGATTTAACTTGAAAATAAATGTGCTTCCTATGTGCCAGGCACTGTGCTAAACAATTTTATAAATATACCCTCATTGGATCCTCACAATATTATGGAAACTAGATGCTGTTATTCCTCATATTTCTCGTTGAGGAAACAGAAGCAAATGGGGTTTAAGTGACTTGCTCAGGGTCATGCAGCTAAGAAATGTCTGAGACTATGTTTGAACTCAGTTCCTTTTGACTCTAGGCCACCACAACATCACTGCCTCTAGAGAACAAAAAAGCAGAAGGCTGAAATACGTTTTCTTTTCAACTCTGTTCTTGTGTTTTATATCAAAATAATCCTTCAACAACTTCTCAGGACAAATTTTACCCTAAAAATAAGTGTAGCATTAATCTACAGGACTTCAAAAAGAAATTGCATCAATGCACCCTCTGACATACACATTTCTTTTCTTAGCTACCACCAGATTTTAGGTGACAAGTGATTTGAGGCTGTCTGATGCTTTGTTAGTGGATGGAAAAATTCAATATGACTCCAGTTCCACATTCACAGCTACTAGAGAAAAATGTTTACTTCCTACACTTTGTGACTTTACAGGTTTCAGGTAATATAGTTGAAAAATTGCTATCAAGTGACTAGAAGGGGAACTTCTCATGGTCCTTCTGCTTTCAGTTCACCCTGGGAGAAATGTCATTCTCAGTTTATCAGCACGTTGAATTTATTATTCCATCTGTTTTCTATACCTTCTGTGATAGATTCAATAAATGCCATTACAGTGGCAGGAACTGAAATTGATCCAGCTCCAGAGTTGTTGACAAATACTAATGATTGGAGCAAAAATGACTAATGAGCATGTCAAGCAATAGTAGCATAGCAATGTATGTGTTTATATATGTGTGTATATGACAAACACATTTATGTATGTGAATAAAATGTGCCCATACATGCATTACATGTACACATATATGGATGTCTGTGATATTATATATATGTACAATGTGGATATAGATTTAATATAGATCTCTTTCTATCTATATAGGTTTGTGTGTTTTAATCTGGATGGAAACAACTGAACAAGTACTGAGACCTTGTGCTATTAACAATTCAATAGGCCTGGTTATTGTTGGTGAAACATTTTGATTCATGATCAACCCAGAAAAATGCACTGAAACCTGTTTCAACAATCTGATTCAGTTCACTTTTACCAGCTGTGCCATACTTTAGACTTTGTCCTTTGTGATGCGCAGTGAATATTGGCTTCAGATCCCTGACTACAAAGTACTAAAACTCAATTAAGGAAAATATAGACCACCATTTAAGTGTTTCAAATAACTGGTAATTTAAAAAAATTTTGATATAGATTTGCTATGTAAGTTATAAACACTTTGATTCATTTTCATTTTGATAGACCAAAATAAATCTCAAAATTTCTTCCCCTCAGTTCTACACAATTAAAACAATTCATTTACTAAGTGAGTAGTATGGACAAAGCATTTTAATAGGTGTGAGTTTTAGAATAATGAAAAATGGTATAGACTTGCCATCAAATAACTTACAATGAATTGGAGGAATGTAGCATGTTAATTTTATAAATAATGTAGGGACAAAATTAAAAGAGGAATCAAGGCACCATTGTTTTAGGAGTAATGTATGGAATGAGATCTCACTTTACACTGGTAAGATCAGACAAGCCTTCTTGGAGAATAGTGCAGTCGAGCTTGGTATTAAAACAAAGAATATAAATGGGTGAATATATGTAGATGGTATGTTCTAGATAAGAGGGTTGCCTGTGTGAATATGCAAAGAAATAGAGGAAGGCAGGATGAGGTCAGAGAATAGCTGGTAGTTTAAATATAGATGGAACATGAATGAAGGGAGATAATGTTAAGTAAAACTGAAAGATATGGAGATGGCATAGCCAAGTGGCACAATGGATAGATGACAAGGCCCAGATTTAGGAGGATCTGAGTTCCAATTCAGTCACAGACACATAATAGCTGCGTGTCCCTGGGCAAGACGCTTCCTTGTTAGCTTCAGTTTCCTCATCTGTAAAATGAGCTGGGGGAGGAAATAGCAAACCGTTTCTGTATCTTTGCCAAGAAAATCCCAAATGGGGTCATGAAGAATTGTATATGACTCAAAACAACTGAACAACAATATTAGCATTATGGAGCTATATTGCAAAAGGTCTTAAACTTCATGGTAAAGAGTTTTTATTCTGTCCTATTATAGGCAATAGGGCATCACTAAAGGTTTTTGAATGGATAAGTGATGATGGTCACATCCATAGATTAATTTGGCATTGACTCAAAGGAAGGATTAGGGAAGGGAGAATCTGAAGGGAGGATCATCAGATAGAAGGTTCAACTAGTAAGTGTTGTGTAGCTAGATTGGATTTGACAACAATATCAAGGGGGATCTGAGAGATAATGTGCCACTAGAATGGATATGACTTGGCAATATGTCAGATGTGGGGAATGAAGATGGAAGAATATAAAATGGTGTCAAGGATTTGAGCTTTGGTAAGTGGGAGAATGGTAGTGTTATCAACCAAACAGCAAAGCTGGAAGGAAGGGCAGACTGGGCTAGAAGAGGAAGAACAAAATTTCATTTTTACACAGTTGTATTTGGCACAATCAAAGAGAAATGGGTAAATTTCCAATATAGGATGCAATTCTGTACATTTGGGAGCCATCTGCATAAATGTATTTAATCAACCAGAATGTATTAAATACTTAATATTTATCAGAGTCTCTGATAGGAACTAGAAAGACAAACACAAAAAAATGAAATAGTTGCTGTTTGCACGGATTGTGTATCCTATTGAGATATCAACATTTGCATATGAAGTGTATATGTGTGTGTGTGTGTGTGTGTATGTGTCTGTTTATGTGTGAAACAGCAATAGTGACGAGGGTAGTGATTTTGTTTCTGTAGGTATATTCTAGATGAAGGAACTCTCTCTGTCAGCACAGGTCAGTACCCTCTCTGAAGCTTACATTCTTAGAGAGTTGCCAAGTTAAGTGACTTGACCAGAGTTCCACAGCCTCATGCGTCAGACTCAGACCTTAAACTCAAATCTTTCTGGCCCCATTTCTAAGGTCTAATGAATTATGTTGTAGGATTAGAGCCCCAGTTTGAAGTCATAGGAAAGTTTGAGATGTCAAAGAAGAGAAGAGAAAGGAAAAATCTAAATCACTTCAGTAACTTGAGGGATATCTACATTTAGATGTCAAGGGGTAAAAGGAACATGAATCACTGAAGGAAGCCACTAAATATTAGCCAGTAGGCCCAACAAAATTAGAAAGAACAGTCACAAAACCAAAAGAGGTATGACTCAATAAAGGATGAGGGTAGTAAGCTGTGACATGGCCAACAATTTTAAACACTCACCAAAAACTAAAAAAAAAGAGAGAATAATGATGAAGGAACGGTTTATTTGGCTATTTAAAGGTCATGGATGTTGGGGAAACAATTCCACTCCAGAACACTGGAGAAAGAAGCCAGATTGTGGATTGTAAGGAAATAGAAGTGGTGAACATAAGCAAGTCTTTCTAGAAATTTATCAAGGAAATAGGAGAGCTAGAACATGAGGGAGTGGAAGGATCAAGAGAGCTTTCATTGTCGTTTCTGTACTTGTTGTTATATTTTGTGTTTTGTTTTTATAGTTGTGTTTTTGAAGTATAGAAGATGTGGACTTGTTTATAGTTAGCAAAAAGTGCCAGCAAATAAAGACTAAAAATAGATATTTTTGTGTATGACATTGTTTTTTGTTTGTTTGGGGTTTGTTACCAAATTTTGAGTTCCAAATTTTTCTTCCTCCTTTTCTTCCTCCCCTTCCCCTCCCTCAAGAAAGCAAGCAATCCGATATAGGTTATACATGTACTATCATGTTAAGCATATTTCCACATTAGTCATGTTGTGAAGGAAAAATCATAACAAAAGGGAAAACCCATGAGAAAACAAACATACAAAAAACTAAAACAAAAAAAAGTGAAAATAACATGCTTCAATCAGTATTTAGACTCCTTAGTTCTTTCTGTGGATGTGGATAGCATTTTCCATCACCAGTCTTATGGAATTGTCTTGCATCATTGTTTTACTGAGAATAGACAAGTCTATCATAGTTGATCATTGCACAATGTTGCTGTTACTGTGTACAATGTTTTCCTGGTTCTGCTCACTTCACTCAGCATCAGTTAATGTAAACCTTTCTAGGATTTTCTGAAATCCCCCCCACTCATCATTTCTTATGAACATTAGCATTCTATTACATTCATGTATCCCAACTTATTCATCCACTCTCCAATTGATGGACATTCCCTCAATTTCCAATTCTTTGGTCTGAGTGTATTTGAACACACACAAGGGAGAGACAGACAGGTATGTTACTGAATGATCAGTAACAAAGGTTTTAAAGGCAATAAACCAGGATGGGATCAAAAAGAAGGGCTAGACTTACTGACAAAGAACCATGTCTCATGCTCAGATACTGAAGAGAGAATTAAGAGAATGAGTGCGAGTGTAGGAATCTTCTGAGGTATGCAAGAGGAGAGATCAGATCATTTTCAAAAGATGTCTCATTCAATATGGACTTTAAAAAAAATCAAGTCTTCTTTTCCACTTCTCATTAAAAAGTAAGTACCATTCACCTAGAATGCCTCCTTTGTACTAGTCATTATCAGAATCAATTCTAAGACTTAATACATAGCTGCTTCTTGAAATGTTCATATGAACAAATTACGATTGCATTATGTATAATGTGCAAAATAATGTAATAATAGTGCAATTTTCCCACAAAAAGTTTCATTTATTGGGGAGAGGTGTTTGAGAATCTCATGGTGATTAATCACAAGCACCTGAATTCCCAAGATATCTTTTCTACTTACTATTCCCTCAGTTCAAGGTAACAGTCAATCTGAGTTCCTAGGCAATTAGTTGTCCTGTTGGTCATGAGACATGAGTCAGGGTGATATCATAACAGCCACAAAAACAAAAATCTAGTGTGAGTGCCACAGAATAATGTGGAATCTATAGTGACAGAAAGTTCTGGGTTTTCTCTTTTCTCACTTTTCCTCCACATATTTGTAGAGTAGGTTGCTGCCATAAGTACTGAGCAATAAAAAGTTAGCTCTGAACACACAACTATATGACACTGTACACATATATTCTTGGAAAATAATTCCATAGCACGTCTGAGATTGGTATAAACTGTAAAAATATGAGCACAGAGAAAGTTTTCTTTCTTGAAGATCACATGTGGTCCTCTAAGTCTTCAAGTGAGCCACATGTTGCCTAAAAGTCACAGGTTCCACACCCCTGGGACAGATACACACCCAGTATCTAGGTTCATGAAGCTTATATTCTTGTGAGGATGATAGGGCAAAGGGAGGGTAGAGGCATGATGTCCTAACTTTGTGATTCTGAGAGGCCCAATGACATTAAGTATGTAACACATGTCACAGAGTTCATTAAAAGGAAGAACAAAATTTAGAAATAAGATGCTCTTGATGTAAATGTAGGATCTGGGTTTTTTTTTTAAAGATTTAGACATGAAGTAGAAAAAAAAAATACTGGATTGGGAGTCAAAGGACCAGAGTTCAAATCCTGCTCTGTTAAGTATTATTTGTATATGGATAATGAGAATTAACATTACTCTATCTACCTCACAGGGCTATTTTTTTTTTTACTATTTTACAAACCTTATAGAGATAAATAAATGCAAATTATTTCATCCTATATCTTCTTGAGGAAAGAAAATGTTCAGAATCCTGGAACCATAGACTTTTAGAGCTAGAAAGGAGAGTAGAGTTTTTCTGTTCTTAACCTTCATTTTACAGATGGTAAAAGTGAGCCTAAAAGATTAAATAGTTTTAATATTATCCACAACTCGTTAGAAGTAAGATCAAATTTGGAATCTATCTCTTCCAATTCCTAGCCAGTATTGGATTTCTCCCTATACTATTGCATCTCATAATAGGCATTTGTTCATTTGTGTAGGACTTCATTGGTCCTGAAAGGCAAGCAACTCAGTTCCATCAATCATTTTGCAGTTAAGCATTGCTCCAATACAAAAGAAGTTAATTTTTATATTATTTTCAATGGACTCCTAGTGCAGATTCAAGTCAAATATTGTGTGACATTCCGAAAACATCCCCCATGTCAGCAAGTCAAGATGAATAGATCTTATGTTCTAATTCTCTCAGTAGAGCATGGATGTTGTAGTCCTAGGATATAAAATTACAAGTGTTTATTTTACAGATCTTTTGCCCCCACTTGTATAATTGATATATTTATACATTATATCCAGCCTGAGCCTCTCTCATAAACTCCACTGCCACATCATTGTTTGCCCATTGTATCTTCTGTATAGTTCAAATTCAGCATATCCAACATAATCTATCCTCACTCCTCTAAAAAACAACAACAAAAACCTCTTCTTGCAACGTTTCATATTTCTTTTGAGGACACTAAACTTCATAGTCTCCCAGTTTTCAGTTTGAGGCATTCTTAATCCTTCATACTCATATTTGATCAGTTCATATGACTTGCCATTTCTACCTCTATAACATTGCTTGCATCCATTTTATTCTTACCATTTACATTTCCACCACCCCGGTAGAAGCTCTTATTCCCTCTTACCAGGACTGTTGTAATGGACTCCTATTTATAGGCCTATCTTCCTCAAATTTCTCCTCTCTCCAACCTGTCTTCCATACCTCCCAAAGTGGTATTTCTAAATTACTGTCCATTGTTCAGAAGCTACAGTGGGTTATTCTTGACTCTAGGACAAAAGATAAATCTGTTTGGTCAGACAAGGATTCTCCCCATCTTCCCCTTCTGTTTGTGTTTGTGGGTGCGTAGTATCCGTGTTAATATTGTTTTTCCCTAATAGAATGTAAGCACCTTGAGGGCAGGAACTATTTCACTTTTGACTTACCCACATAGTAGGTACTTAATAAATGCTTGTTGAATTAATATATACACACACACACACACACACACACACACACATGTGAGTGAATAAATGGTAGATTTTCATTAAAAGAAACAAAACTTCTTGTGATCATCTCTCACGAAAGTCCTTATTAGTGTTATGTTTAGTACACCAGCAACATATCAAAACACAAATGTAATCCTAGAAAATGGCATGTTTGCAATAACCCCCATTGTTTATGAAAGTACATGTCTGTATGAAGGTATGTGCAGCAAAGCAGGGGAATGAAATTAAAGGCTGAGTATTGGAGAGAGTTTGTGAGTAAAGCAAAGTGTTGATTGTTTATTACACTATTACTTACTTTAAAATTAAATGCTCCTAAGTGTTGAAAACTACCTTCACACCTCTCACCACTTAGAATTTTTATCTGTTTGGATCCATAGCTCTCTTGAGTAGTGACAAATCTTTTGACTCAGTCCTTCTGATAAGATTTTTGACAGACTTACATGCTCCCCTTTTTATAATGAGGCCAATCCAGATGTACAGCTGACAAAACTGTGAGCAGGTCAGTTTGAATGAAAAAAAAAGTCTCTATGCAGCACTGGGAACCAGGGAAATAAACGTTCTGAATGAATGTGGTTTACTTTAGAATAATCCTTAATAAAAGACATTTGTTTGTTGTCCAGAGTAACATCACTGAAAATTAATAAACCTTGGAAAGATCAAATTTTTTTTCCAAAGCAAAATATATTCTTTTCCTCCAGAGAGAATATTGTCCCCCTGCATCCCTATAGTCTCATAGCTGGGACTAATCCCCTGTTACAAGGTTAGCTTACCCTCTCTAAAGATTCTTAACATGGATCCAAGAACTTTTAAAAAGTATTTTGCATCTATGTTTCTATACAATTGGTTTCCTTTATAGACAAATGGAAATTTTATTTTATGCATTTAAAAACATTATTCTAAGAAACTGTACAAGAGTTTTACTAGATGGTCAAAAGGGCCCATCATACCATGGATGTTGGATGTTAAGGTCATAGATGTTGTAATATTAAGAATCCTTTATAAAATACTTAGGAATTTACCTGCCAAAACAAACCCAGGGATTATATGAACACAATTACAAGACACTTTTCGCGCAAATAAAGTCAGATTTAAGTAAGTGGAAAAACATCAGTTGTTCATGGGTAGGCCAAGCTAATATAATA